>CM066334.1:24771433-25056433 GCA_033807585.1 Hydrophis major | reverse complement strand
CCAAAAATGGTCTCCCTACCAATCTCAAAGACAGATTCCCACTTATCAAATAAGGTATTTTGGGACTGATGTCCTTTGTTAACTATTCCCTACCTCTTTTTCCTTAACTGCATATTTGAAGCTCATTTTGGGGGGGGTAAGGGATATACAGATCTGTTTCTTGCCACTTCTGCTGTCCCAAAATGCCCCAACCAAAGGTCCTTTTTTTCTCCAAAAGGCAGTTGGACTTTCTTGGTTTGTTTTCCCCCCTTTGAAAACGTTTCGCTTCTCCTCCAAGAAGCTCCTTCAGTTCTGCTCTTCCGTTCAGCCAAGCTTCTTGGAGGAGAAGCAAAACAAACTCAAAAAGTCCATTTACCTTTTGGAAAAAGCACCTTCGGGACAACCAGGACTTGGATGCTCTCTAGACATTTACCCCAAATGCCATTTACCTAGATTTTTTTAAACATCTGGGAACAGATCCAGTTTGAACGACCATCTGGCTGCACAACCATTTCTTTGCAGGGGGAGTGGCTAGAAATAACTCGCACCCAGCTTGGCTTCACTTCATGAAGGCCGAGATCCGAAGCAAAACGCTCTCCTAATCTGAGAAAAACGCACCTGCCAGATTTTACCTGGAAACACAGTCCAGGCCCGGGGCGAGGATGCTATTTGCAAACCGGGGGGGCGGCGATTTGTCTATCCAAGGAGGACGCACGGAGCATCCCACACGCTTCTTGCGTCTCTGCTAAAGCTGGACACCCCAAAGGAGCCTGTAAGGACTGTGCCACGCGCAAAGTTTCCGAAAAGGATCACATTTGGGGGGGGGGGTGTCTCCTCGCTTTCCTAAATGAGCTTCTGAGCCCCGGAATCCATCCAGGGCAGCTGCTCCAAGACAGACAGACAGCAATCTTTCCGTACCACCCTTGCACTTTTCCGGGGTGGGTGGGTGGAGAGGGGAACCTGCTTTGCAAGGCTGCAGGCTTCCCCCTTTCGTGCTGCAAAGGGCTGCCTCCCCTCCCTCTTCTCTCGCGCTGCCTTCCTCTCTACCAGCATCTCCGGGCAGGTGGGAGGAAAATGCCAACCGAGCAGGCTTGGGGGGGGGGAGGGGAGGGCGCTTCTTGGCTCGCTCGGCTGGCCGCCTCCTCTCGCCCGCCCGCCCACCCACCGAGCCCTTCCCCCCCCCCCCAACCCGGTCGCTTGCCTTCTCCCGGCCGCGGCCAGATGTTGCGCAGCTGGCGAGGACAGATCGCCGGAGTGGAAAGAGCCAGCCAGCGGCTTGGCTTCTCGACCGGGTGGCTCTGCTTCCTGGCAGCCCGGTGACTCTGCGGGAGCTGGGAGGCGGGTGGTTGGGTGGATGCCGGGCGGAGAGACCAGCTGCCCACGGGGTGAGAGAGGCCGGCGACGCCCTGGGCAAGGTGGAGCAAGAAACACACCCCTCACCGGACGGACGGCTGGCTGGCTGGCTGGCTGCCTTGCTTACCTGGCCCTCGCCTCTTAAGAACCAGCTAGCAACACCTGGCAGGGCTTCCCCAGCGGCTCAGCCTTGGCGCGGGCTCTCCTTCGCAGGTAAATGGCACCTCAGCGCTCCGGGCTGGCTGTCCGCGGGTTCCTTCCTCCTCTTCAGGTGGGGAGAAAGCAAGCAGCGTGGAGCGCTCTTATGCGGCCGCAGCGAAGCCGCCCCGTCCCCCAAACCCCTCCCTTGGGAGGAGGGGGCTTGGCAGGCCTCGCTCCCCTCCCCGCTTTCCGCACGTGGGACCCCTCCCAGGCCTCGCCCCCCGCCCCCGCCTCCTCCAACGGGCTCAGGTGAGGGCAGCTTTTTCCCCCTCCCTCCCTCCATTCTTTCCTTCTGCCTCCTTCCTTTCTTCTCCCATCTTCCTTCCTCCCTCTCTCCATTCCTTCCCCCTCCTTCCTTCCTTCCTTCCTTCTCCCCTCCCTCCATCCGTTCCTCCCTCCCTCCCTCCCTCCCTTCTCCCCTCCTTTCTTTCTTCTCCCATCTTCCTCCCTCCCTCCCAACCTCCATTCTTTCCTTCTGCCCTCTTCCTTTCTTCTCCCCTCCCTCCCTCCCTTCTTTCTTCTCCCATCTTTCTTCATCCCTCCCTCTATTCTTTCCTTCTTTTTCCCCTCCCTCCCTCCTTCCCTCCATTCCTTCTCCCTTCCTTCTTTCTTCTCCCATCTTCCTCCGTCCCTCCAATCCTCCCTTCCTTCTCCCCTCCTTCCTTCCTTCTCCTATCTTTCTCCATCCCTCCATTCCTTCCTTCTCCCCTCCCTCCCTCCGTCCCTCTCTCCCTTCTCCTCTCCTTCCATCCTTCTCCCATCTTCCTCCCTCCCTCCCTCTCTCCATTCCTTCCTTCCTTCCTTCCTTTTCCCCTCCCTCCCAACCTCCATTCTTTCCTTCTGCCCTCTTCCTTTCTTCTCCCATGTCTCCATTCCTCCCTCCCTGTCTCCATTCCTTCCCCCTCCTCCCTTCTTTCTCCCCTCCTTCTTCCTTCCCCCATCTTCCTCCGTCCCTCCAATCCTCCCTTCCTTCTCCCCTCCTTCCTTCCTTCTCCTATCTTTCTCCGTCCCTCCATTCCTTCCTTCTCCCCTCCCTCCCTCCGTCCCTCTCTCCCTTCTCCCCTCCTTCCATCCTTCTCCCATCTTCCTTCTTCCCTCCCTCCCTCCCTTAACACACCACACACATTTGCAGCAATCTGGAATCGTTTCCCTCCCCTCCCCCGGAAGTCTCTGCTCTATTAGCACCTTGGAGCCATAGAAGTAAAGACCACTCTGGACTTCTGATCCCAGGAAACACCCAACGGACAGCCAACTTCCCCTTGCGTCTCTCCATCCACCCAACTTGTGAAGCAGTCCTGAAGGACTCTCCCGCTGGACAGGAAACCCTAAAGTCTATCCATCTTCCTGCAGGACCAACAAAATCCTGCCAGACCCCCCCCCCCCAGATTTTCAGAACCCCCTTCAAGGATGGATTCAGTCAGTGCACTGAGCCTGCCAACACTTGCATATCACCTGAGAGGCTGCTCCTTCTCACTTGACATTAAAATGCTCCTGAAATGCAAACAAACCGCCCTTTAAACATTGTTATGATTTTTAAAGGGAGGGGGGGAAAGGAGGAGCAGCAAAAACAAGCTCAAAGGACTGGTTGGATTAGCACACAACATCTTTTATTTTATTTATCTATTTCTTTATTTGATTTGCCAATCGCTTACAAGATAACAGGTACAAGGATAAACATCGTTATGAATACATGAAATGGGTACATATAAGAAAAATAAAAAGAAGCAATAGGACACGGACGGCAGGCACGATTGGTGCGCTTATGCAGGCCCCCTAGAGACCTCTTAGGAAAGGGGTGAGGCCAATAGTGGACAGTCTAATCTTCCCAGCCTTTCCCCATTTCCTTGGTGGAGCTGTGCATTTTCTCTTTGCTTTAGCACCAACCGAGCAATAAGAAGCCTGCAGCTCTGATCCCCCCCCCCCAAATAGTTATTCCCCACCTTTGCCTTAACTAATTGCATGCTCAGTAAAACTCACTATTACATAACCTTCTTTTCCCGAGGCCTAAATCATGCAGAGATTCCCCCAAAGCCAATCTAACGCAGCCTAGGGAGGGAGAGGTGGAGAGTGAAGGGGGGAGAGAGAGGTTGGAGGGCTGTAAAACTCGCTCAGGAAAGAAAAAGAAAGAAAGAAAGAAAGAAAGAAAGAAAGAAAGAAAGAAAGAAAGAAAGAAAGAAAGAAAGAAAGAAAGAAAGAAAGAAAGAAAGAAAGAAAGGAAGGAAGGAAGGAAAGAAGGGAGAGAAAGAGAGAGAGAAAGAAAGAAAGAGAGAAAAAGAGAGAGAGACAGAGAAAGGAAGGAAGGAAGGAAGGGAGAGAAAGAGAGAAAGAAAGAAAAAGAAAGAAAGAGAGAAAGAAAGAAAGAAAGAAAGAAAGAGAGAGAGAAAGAAAGAAAGAAGAAGGAAGAGAGAGAAAGAGAAAGAGAGATACAGAGAAAGAAAGAAAGAAAGAAAGAAAGAAAGAAAGAAAGAAAGAAAGAAAGAAAGAAAGAAAGAAAGAAAGAAAGAAAGAAAGAAAGAACAACTAAGATGATCAAAGGCCTGGAGACTAAACCATATGAAGAACGGCTGCAGGATTTGGGTCTGGCTAGTCTAAAGAAAAGAAGAATTAGGGATGACATGATAACAGAATTCCAGTACTTGAAGGGCTGCCACAAAAAAGAGGGGGTCAAATTATTCTCCAAAGCACCCGAGGGCAGGACAAGAAACAATGGAAACAAATCAAGGAGAGAACCAACCTGGAATTAAGGAGAAACTTCTTAACAGTGAAGACAATTAACCACTGGAACAGCTCGCCACCAGAAATTGTGGGTGCTTTATCACTGGAGGCTTTTAAGAAGAGACTGGACAACCATTTGGCTGGGATGTTATAGATTCTCCTGCTTGAGCTGGGGGCTGGACTAGAAGACCTCCAAGGTCCCTTCCAGCTCTATTTTATTTTATAAAACAGCCTGTTCTGGGTAGTTTGTCAAGGCCCACCTGTCCAAGCCCTTGCATCCCTACAGCTGATTGATTAAGGAGTCCTATACAGAATGAATCAAGGACTCTTTGCTAAAATTGCTCTGCATTCTCTTTATTCTTTCTTTCTTTCTTTGGCTTCTAAACTGTGACACCCACCCACTCCCTGCAACCAGTGATAGCTTCAAACCCTCTGAAGTCACATCCTTTATGCTCTGTGGGGAGCTGTGGTTGCGGGGAGCCTCTTAGACTGAGCTAAGGGGGTTTACATGTGAGCCAGGGGTGGGATTCAATTTTTTTAACAACTGGTTATGTGGGTGTGGCTTAGTTGGTGGGCGTGGCTTGGTGGTCATGTGACTGGGTGGGCGTGGCCAACTCAATATCACTCACATTGAGGTACGCATCTCCTTGCCTGGCCTCACATGACTGTGGGGATGCTGCAACAGTCGTAAGTGGAAAAAAATGGTCATAAGTCACATTTTTCAATGCTATTGTAACTTTGAATGGTCCCTCCACACAAGCAAAAGACCAGCAAAGGAGGGGGAAAAAACTCCAGAGAAGTTCCAGAGACAGGAGGTCTAGTCCTGCCAAGAAGAAAGGGTTAAGAGAGAGGCAGTTTCTGTAAGCAACACCAGAATGTTTCCTTCCTGCCTTCCTTACAGGATTAGCCCAGTAATTTCTTCTAACAACCAGTTCTCCAAATTGCTTAGAATGATAACAACCGGTTCTAGCAAATAGGTGCGAACTGGTAGAATCCCACCCCTGATATGAGCCATGCTGCATGCTGCAGAAGCAACAAGACGATAGGACAAAGGGAAGTCCAAGAGGGCAGAGCCAAGACTGACCAACTGGACATCGGCTGAGATCTGCTTAATGCATTTGATGCAGCAGCTTCTGCTACAAATGCGCATTGCCTCAATTCAGGTTATTCTCACGAAGCTGTCAGATTCAAGCAATCAAGTAATGCTAGAAGCATCTGTTGCTTCTTGTCCTGCCTTCTGGTGCATTGGAGAATAATTTGACATTCCGCCCCTAAGTCAAGGATTGCTTGTAATCTCTATATATAAAAGTGAAAGACCACTCAAGCATCATCACAAAATCTCCAGAACCATAAAGCCTACAAAATTGGCACATATGAAATTTGGCACATATGTTTCTCTTGGCTTCTAGGGGCTCATTAAGAAAGGATTTTTCGAAATTACCATCAGAGCATTTTAGAGTCTTTCCTACATTATTATTATTAACATGCTCTGATGCTAAGGAGTTTTACACCCTCTCCCCACCTGAAGAGAAATCTGTTCCTAATGCAAAACACAAGCAGAGGAGAGGAGTTTCCGTTTCTGTTTCACAGCACCAAACAGCTTCAGTACAGAACAGTTGAGCTAAGCCACACCTGGGCTCCTTGCTGTCTCCTTGCTCACACAGCAAATACTCTTTCAGTTTCCAAACAGCCCTCAACTCTCCCACACAGTGACAGGACACTAGCCAGATGAATGCCGATGGATGCTGGCAGGCAGAGCCACAATTTCCCCCCCCCCTTATTTTCCTCCCTAAAAATTAAGCCCGACCACATTGTTTCATAGTAAAGCATGGGTATTGAGCTAGCACAGTCTATAGACATGTGCATATACAGCCGCATGACTAGTTGTCCAGGATCACATGTGTTGTGGGCCCAAGGTTGGACAAGCCTGGCATAGCGTGATGCTGGAAGCCCTGTAGTGGCATGTGAAACCGATGCAGCCCAGGGCCTGTTGTGGGAAGACCACCTGAATGGCTTGATGTCAAAGGGATTTCCTGCTATTCTCCAAAGCTGAAGGAAATCTGCGGGTGAAGGATGCAGCTGGAGCACGAATAGCCCAGAAGGAGCCCCTGGAGACTTCTGCAGAAAAACTCAACACTCTCGCAGGATCTTGGATGGCATGCAGGAAGAAGTGTGAGCCGAGAAGTGATCGGAAATCACAAGCCATCCTTATTTTTCTGAAGAAGCGAAATCTCCAGGGATGGAGCAGAAGCCAAGGCAGATGGTTTGGCCCAAGGAGCAAAGGACAGACAAGGAGCCCAAAGTGTCCCTCAAAGGGGAACAGACGGACTGCTCAACAGCAAAAGAAGCTCGAATACTTGAATTCAGCTCTGCTGTCTGGAATCCACACTGTATATCTGACTTAAATACAATTGAGCGAGTCCAGAAGTATTTTACCAGAAGAGTACTACACTCCTCTGTTTGCAACAGAATACCCTACAGCACCAGGCTTGAAATTCTAGGCTTAGACAACCTTGAACTACGCCAGCTAAGATTGGACTTAAGCATAGTACATAAAATCATACGTTACAAGGTCTTACCAGTTAATGAATATTTCAGCTTTAACCACAACAACACAAGAGCACACAACAGATATAACCTTCATGTAAACCACTCCAAATTTGATTGCAGGAAGTACGATTTCAGCAACAGAGTGGTCAATGTCTGGAACTCACTACCTGATTCTGTTGTCATCTGCTCAAACCCGCCACTCCTTTACCCTCAAACTATCCACTATTGACCTCACCCCATTCCTAAGAGGTCTGGAAGGGGCGTGCATAAGCGCACCATAGTGCCTACCGTCCCTGTCCTATTGTCCCCAATTATCAGTTCCTATTTCTTATATTTAAACTTATGTTTATTCTTGTTTCGGTTATATTGTAAGCTTTTGACAAATTAATAAATAAAATAAAAATAAACAAAGATCTATGTTGCACCTGCCAAGCTGAATTCATCAATTGCTCAAACCAGGAGTTGAGTTATTAATTGGTGGGGAGAATGTTAAAAAAAAACAAAAAAACTGAGTTAGAAGTATGTTGGATTTTGTGACTCATGGTCTGATAGGGGATGGAAGGAGTTGAAATCCATTTTCTAGAAGGGATCAGGTTGGGGAAAGCTGAAGAGAATGGCAGGAGAAATGTGAATTTGAGGAACGTGACCCCCCCTTTCTCTTTCACCATGCATTCATGAAGAATCATTAGGACTATTAGTGGTCAGGCTCTAAGCCAATAATTAGATCTAACAGATCAACTTGTGGGGCCCCTGTAGCAAATGGGGAGAGTGTAACTTTGTTCATATAATAAACCTAACCGGATTACTGAATTAATTCACCATTCAGATTGGCTCAGTGCATAAACTGGTCTTGTGCAAGTACCCAAGTCACCAAAAAAAAAAAAAATGAGCAAAGATTATCATTAGGATGTTATCCAAAGCATCTGCTAGGTTTTTAACTAATCTGGGGATAATTGTTGTGCAAACACTACTGGGCTAAGACAACTTACCCTGTGGGTAGTACCTACATTTATATACACATAATGTAATGTAATGTAATGTAATGTAATGTAATGTAATGTAATGTTATGTTATGTTATGTTATGTTATGTTATGTTATGTTATGTTATGTTATGTTATGTTATGTTATGTTATCTTTATTTTATATTATATTATATTATAATATTATTATATTATATTATATTAATGTGTGTGTAAATAAAATAAACAAACTTGCTATGTTGCTTACTTATATTTGGCTGAATCGCTCTAAGGAAGGTTGGAAAATAATATTGGTAATCCTCGACAATTGTGGCCAAAATTGCCATTGCTGAATATGATGGTTACAATTGCACCCAATTTTTTAATCTTTATTTGTCATAGTTCTGAAGTGAGTCATTGCAGGAAGCAAATAAAATGTGAATGGCAAAAATTAAAATATTTTTTAAAATTTATTTTAAATAATTAAAATAGAATCGTTATATTGTCCTTCAGCGAGTTGTTTTCATGGGGAGTTAGCCATGGAGAGTTGTCCCGCAGCAAGTTGGTCATGATGAGTTGGGTGCAATGAGTTGGCCATGCCAAGTTGTCCCATTCCCTTTCCAGATGGGTTTGAAGAGAAAATGAGCTGTCCATGGTCCTGTTTGCCTCTGCCCTAGCAAGACAAAGTTGAGCAATAATGGAACATAGAATAACAGAGTTGGAAGAGACCTTGGAGGTCATCTAGTCCAACTCTCTGCATGAGTTGGATTAGATGAATGCAATACCATTACAGACAAGTGGCTGTCCAGTCTCTTCTTGAAAACCTCCAGTGATGAGGCACCCATAACTTCTGAAGTGATGAGTCACCAGTTGATTGTTCTCACCATTAGAACATGTTTGTTGCTTCTCTCCTTGATTAGTTTCCATCCATTGGTTCTTGTCTTGCCTTCTGGTGCTTTGGAAAATAGTTTGCCCCCTTGTCTTTGTAGGAGCCCCTCAAATACTGAAATACTGCTATCATGTCACCACTTATCTCCTAAGTCTTGATCCATTATCATTAAGCAAAGATGGACCAATACTTTGGATATTTAGAAATGATCCATCCTGCAAAAAACAAATAGTTGAGCAAAAGGGACAAATTCTGTATTTTTCCAGATAACTCAAGACAGACACATCTTCTTCCCCTTATTTTCCCCACAACCACAATCCTGGGATTGTTGATTGGGTTGAGAGAGAGTAGCTGGCCCAATATCATCCTGGCTATGGCAGGACTTGAACTCATGGTCTCCTGCTTTCTAGCCTGGTGCATTAACCACTAGGCCAAACATGATAGGTTAAATCTATTGAGACTCAGCCTTCCATCCTTCCAAGGTGGGTAAAATGAGGACCCAGATTGTTGGGGGCAATAGGCTGACTCTGTAAACTGCTTAGAGAGGGCTGGAAAGCAATGAGAAGTGGTGTATAAGTCTAAGTGCTATTGCTTAGGAAGGGAAGGGGGAGGGAGGGAAGGAAGGAAAGTAATTAAGGAAGGAGGGAAGGAAGGAAGGAAGGAGAAATGAGAAGGAACCACTCACCTAATAAGGGAGCTATAAAATGTGCATTGCTAACATTGATGAAGCTCCTATCAACTTGGAGAATTGAGAACCAGCATCATAGTATGAGCCACAGTGGCGCAGTAGTTAGGATGCTCTACTGCAGACTAACTCTGCCCACAGCTAGGAAGTTCGATCCTGATGGGCTCAAGGTTGACTCAGCCTTCCATCCTTCTAAGGTGGGTAAAATGAGGACCCAAATTGTTGGGGGCAAGAGGCTGACTCTGTAAACCGCTTAGAGAGGGTTGGAAAGCACTGTGAAGTGGAATATAAGTCTAAGGGTTATCCCAGGTTTCAGCTAAAGTGATTGGAGGAAGGTTGAGAAGCCACTGAGAAGCCACTGGAGCCCCAGAGTAGGCTACAGGTTGTCCACTTCTATCCTAATAAGGAATGGTTTGATCTGGTCAGGACTATTGATCTCATATGGCCTGATTACCCCCAAACAACATTTATCATGCTAATGAAATCAGAAAGAGAGATAAATAAGCAGAATGAAAATGAAATAATCCAGAGTGACTCATTCCGTCAGAGGGAGAAAATATTTTCTAATTTCCGTCAATTAAGGAGACTTTTAAAAAAACCTCATACAGGATCAAACAGCCCTTATTGTTTCTGTACTGATAAATAGTCACAACAGTTCTCTGGCTCGTCTTTCCTCATGGATGAAAAATGAAAATAAAGCTACTCTCCTCTAGCCGCATTATTATCATCTTGTTTGCCAACAAAGCAGCCCTTCCTGGTTTCAGTATAAGCCCCGCAGTATAGCCTGTCCTTATTGTGAGGTAGCAACTTGCCCAGTCACCCTGCACCATGCCATGGATGCTATGTGTACAGAGAAAAGAAGAGAAAGATGTGGCATCTGTCCTGCCCCTGGTGGAGACTGACTCTGAGGGAGAGGAGGAACAGCCGACAGGGAGTGGAAGTGTGGCTCCAGAGGTTGTGGAGGAGGCTGGGGAAGGGCAGAGGCTGGCTGAGCAGTCAGAGGAGGACCCAGGCCCATCCCCTAGGGCATGCAGGGAGGAGAGGATAAGGGAGAGATGTGGTCTCCTCGGGAGGAGAGGACCTTGATCCTCTTCATGGGCTGCAGCTGTGACAACTGAATAAGAGGACGGACATGTGTATGGGTGAGTGCTGGAAACAAAGCGTGGAAATATCTCTAATTTATTGTTAATCTCTGAGTTTGGCGTCCTTCCCAGTGTGTGGTCTGATATCCATGGATGTTTTCAAGGCCTTATCTTGCCTGGTTTGTGTTTGTTTTTTACTCTTTATAATTTAAATGTCATTTCCTCCTTCTTGTAACTGCTTGTGGGGGAGTTTTTTGTCTCCAGTCAAGGATATTTGGAGCTTGGAAGCAAAGTGAAGGAATAAAAGGGGCTTCATCTGTTTTTTCTGACTGTGTTTGTTTTGTATCCCACCCTGGGTCATCACAGCAGCTTTCCAGAGGGTCCTATTCTGGTTTAGGTATAGCGGTGCCTTAGCCTTGGTTTATTGCAGAGGTCTCCAAACTTGGCAACTTTAGAGACTTGTAGATTTCAATTCCCAAAATTCCTCCTCCAGTCATGTTAGCTCAGGAATTCTGGGAGTTGAAGTCCACAAGTCTTAAAGTTGCCAAGTTTGGGGAACCCTGGTTTATTGTTTTGTGCAAACATAGCCATTAAGTCAGGAGGTGTTCTGACCCAAACATTGTTCCAAAGAAACCAACACAAAACAGAGGTAACAGCAAAATCTTTTAATGATTCTTTACGAATTCCATTCCTTCCCGGTTAAAAGACTGTTTCAAACTAATTGTCTCTGATAAGAATGAGCCTTGCAAAAGTTGTGCAAGGCTGCCAAGAACACTAGATAAAGTTACCCAGAAAGATTTCAAACACAAAGAGTCTCCAAACACAAACTAAGAGAGTCCGAACGTCCACAAGGCTTGAGTGCAAAAACTTCTTTGCTTCCTGCAAAGAACTCTGGTTTCTCAGCTGGCTTTTATCTCTTAAGGGAGGGGACGTCACCTTGCAGCCTTACTCCCGAGTCGCCCGTGCTGCTGCAGCTGCTCTTTCCTTCGAGTAGCCCTGCGTGCACATGCACTGGGCACAGGCTCCTCGGGAGCCTCTTCCTCACTGCTGCCAGCCTTCACCATCTCCGAAGGCAACACTCCACTCCCTGGTGGTCCTGGCCCCATCCCTGCATCACTCGCAGGCCCCTCATCTGAGTCCTCGCTCTCTGAGACCCCAGCCATCTTTATCTGCTGCCAGCGAACCACAACAGGAAGGGGGCAAGTCAAGCCAAATGGGACTCTGGAAAGAGTGCAACAAAAATTATTAGAGGGGTGGAGATTAAGATATATGAAGAACGGTTGCAGGAATTAGATATGCCTCATCCAGTGAAAAGAAGAAGAGCAAGCAGGATGATGAGGGGACTGGAAACTGAAAGATACGATGAACAGTTGCAGGAACTGGGCCTGGTTAGTCTAGTGAAGAGAAGGACCAAGGGAGACATGATGACAGTCTTCCAATATTTGAGGGGCTGCCCCAGAAAGGAGGTCAGGCTATTCTTCAAAGCAACCAAAGGCCAGACAAGGAATAATGGATGGAAACTGACCAAGGAGAGATTCAACTTGGAAATAAGGAGGAATTTTCTGGCAGTGAGAGCAATCAAGCCATGGAACAGAAGTTGCCTTCAGAAGTTATGGGAGCTTCCTCACTGGAGGCTTTCAAGAAGAGACTGGACCTATGAGTTAGATTATGATCCTCAAAAACTGGCTGGGGAATTCTGGGAGTTGAAGTCCACAAGTTTTGGAGGAGAAGGTGGGGGCAACTTATTCTCCAAAGCACCCAAAGGCCAGACAAGGAACAATGGATGGAAACTGAACAAGGAGAAATTCAACCTGGAAATAAGGAGGAATTTTCTGACAGTGAGAACAATCAACCCATGGAACAGAAGTTTCCTTTGGAAGCTGTGGGAGCTTCATCTCTGGAGGCTTTCAAGAAGAGACTGGATTGTCATATGTCAGAAATGGTGTAGGGTCTCCTGCTCGGGCATGGGGTTGGACTAGATGCCCTACAAGGTCTCTTCCAACTCCATTCATCTGTCAACAGATCTACCCTGCTTGAAGTCCACTTTCCAAGAGAGTTGAACCAGGGACCTCCCTTGCCCTTGGAGGATTTTCACAGGAGACCCTTCCCATGCGCTGTAGCCGATGCTGACCCATGTCAGCTTTTACAATGCTGGGCTCTTTTCTGTGCCACAGATGATGCCAGCGTATCTCCAGGGCAAAGGGGAGCTTCAAATTCCATGGCAGGAAACAGCCTGACAAATGTCAGAGCCTTGTTCAAAGGGGAGAGGGGAAAAAAAAAAAAAACACCCTCCACACTGTGACATTCTCCCACACTTGACAGTGAGATGGGAAGCACATAAGTTTAATAAGTAAATATTACTATATGTGGTGGACTTGTGAGGATGCTAGAAAATATTGGACTATAATTCGCATGTGGTTGGAAAAAATGACAAAGAAACACATAGACTTGAAACCAGAGATTTTCTTATTGGGAATTTTACCTGATATATATAGTAAAGATTTGAAGTACCTGATTGTAAATGTATTAACAGCGGCTAGGATTGTATTTGCTAAAAATTGGAAGAATGAGAAAATATCATTACAGGAAGAAATTATTAAGAAAATATTGGAATGTGCTGAGATGAGTAGATTGACATTTGAAATTAGAGAGCAAGAGGATAAACAATTTTATGAAATTTGGGATCTTTTTTATAAATGGCTAGATGATAAAATACGATAATAGAATATTTTAGATAATAAGAAATATCTTTATCTTGCTATTTTGCTATTATTTTGTTATTTGATATTATATTTATAAAGGTTTTTTTTTAGGATTGATTTGGTATGATTATATGATTTGTGGAATAATCTGGTTAAAGTATTGTTAGCTCATAAAGCATGAATGATTAAAAGTATAGTCCAAAAAAATTTTTTTTTGTTTTGTTTAGTGATTATAGGATATATAAGTTTGGATTGATAATATGAGTTGTTATGTAACATAATTGTAACTGGGACTACAGAATGAATGCACAAAAATGATGAACCAACTGACACACTGGATGTACATACGAGAGTTGAATGTTTTAATGTTTTGTTTGTCTTGTTTGTTTGTAGAAAATTAATAAAAAAAAAATTCAAAAAAAAAAAGTTTAATAAGTAAATAAACCTGTGCACCTCTTGTCCTTCATTCCAAGGTTTCTGCATCCCACCTGCAAGGCAGCAAAAGCTGCACTCAATCCCCCTCCATCAAGGACCTCTCATTGGCCAAGGAAAACGGAGAATAATCTCCTTTGTTTTGCTGGCTATTTGCTTCTATGGAAACCTGTGCTGCAAAACTGCATTTATTTCCCCCCTCCCCCCAAAAAATTGATAGTTAAACATGTATACTTTGTCATTTGAAAGTATTGACTAGCTGTATTGGATTGGTGCTAATCTATTAAATCATTCTTTGCTGCGAGCAAGAGTAGTGCAAAGAAGATACAGGGAGAGATAAACAGCATTTACACGCCCCTTAAAGAGCGAATCAAAAAGCTAAAAGGGACATCCAAAGATTGCTGCTCCTCACCAATGATCAACACCCCAGCTAAGCAGGAATTAACACCAAGATTAACACTAGGCCAACAATTAAGCAGTAAAGGACAGGCCACGGTGATCTTTTGACTTTGAAAGAGAAGGAAATTTTCCCTGGGACCATCAGTTGCAAAACCAATATCCTTGTTTCTATTAAGGCCAAAGGTGATTCTTTGTGCCAATCCTCCTGCCACAGACTTTACTTCTCAGACTCGTGGCTTTTTTATTTTTGTGGGCTCCCAGAAAAACAAGATCCAGAAAGAAATCAGCTGGGACCAGGCAATTTTGCAAGATGCCCATTTCAGTGGGAGGCTACCTGTCATCCTAGATTGGCAGAAATAATATTTTTTTTTCTTTTTTTTCTTCTTTCTTTTCTTTCTCTTTCTTTCCTTGTTCCTTCCTTCCTTCCTTTACTCAGAATAGAGCTGGATGGGACCTTCAATGTCTCCTCCGTCCTTCCACCCTCCGTCCCTCCATCCCTTCGTTTCTTCAATCAGAGTAGAGGTGGAAGGGATCTTTGATGTCTTCTAATCCTTCCTTCCTTCCTTCCTTCCTTCCTTCCTTCCTTCCTTCCTTCCTTCCTTCCTTCCTTCCTTCCTTCCTTCCTTCCTGCCTGCCTCCCTCTCTCCCTCCCTCCCTCTTTCTTTCTTTCTTTCTTTCTTTCTTTCTTTCTTTCTTTCTTTCTTTCTTTCTTTCTTTCTTTCTTTCATGGATGGCTGTCTTTAACAAGAAAGGGCAGACAGGCAAAGCACCTGGTATTTTTGGACACATTTTTGTATTTCATTTTTTAATGCATTTACTGTATTTCTGTGGTGTTTCCAAATGGACAGTTCCCAAAGGAATGGCATCCAGTCAAAAGACATTGTGCAGCTCTTCTATGAAAAGAAAAATGGGGGGGAGGGGAGGGGAAGAGCACATTAAGGGGTGTCCAAACAAAAGATGTCCTCATGTGGGTCCTCAGAAAAATTCCAAGAAATGAAGTAGGGTAATTGCACAATAAATCCTTCTCTGGAAATATTTCTCTCTTCTCTTCTCTTCTCTTCTCTTCTCTTCTCTTCTCTTCTCTTCTCTTCCCTCTTCTCTTTTCTTCCCTTCCCTTCCCTCTTCTCTTCTCTTCTCTTCCCTTCCCTCTTCTCCTCTCTTCTCTTTTCTTCCCTTCCCTTCCCTCTTCTCTTCTCTTCCCTTCCCTTCCCTCTTCTCTTCTCTTCTCTTCCCTTCCCTTCCCTCTTCTCTTCTCTTCTCTTCTCTTCTCTTCTCTTCTCTTCCCTTCCCTTTTCTCTTCTCTTCTCTTCTCTTCTCTTCTCTTCTCTTCTCTTCTCTTCTCTTCTCTTCTCTTCTCTTCCCTTCCCTTCCCTTCCCTTCCCTCTTCTCTTCTCTTCCCTTCCCTTCCCTTCCCTCTTCTCTTCTCTTCTCTTCTCTTCTCTTCTCTTCTCTTCTCTTCTCTTCCCTTTCCTTCTCTTCCCTTCCCTTCCCTTCCCTTCCCTCTTCTCTTCTCTTCTCTTCTCTTCTCTTCTCTTCTCTTCTCTTCCCTTCTCTTCTCTTCCCTTCCCTTCCCTTCCCTCTTCTCTTCTCTTCTCTTCTCTTCTCTTCTCTTCTCTTCTCTTCTCTTCCCTTCCCTTCCCTTCCCTTCCCTTCCCTTCCCTTCCCTCTTCTCTTCTCTTCTCTTCTCTTCTCTTCTCTTCTCTTCTCTTCTCTTCCCTTCCCTTCCCTTCCCTTCCCTTTTCTCTTCTCTTCTCTTCTCTTCCCTTCCCTTCTCTTTTCTCCTCTCCTCTCCTCCTTTCTTCCTTCCTCTCCTTCCTTCCTCTTTCTTCTTTCCCTCCCTCCCTCCCTTATGAACTAACTCAAAACAACATTCATGGCAACGGCTTTATAACGACACAAACAATAATATGTTGGTAACAGGGGGACTGTAATTTTTACCTTTTTGATAGATTTCAGATACTTGAACTATAGACAAGAAAGCCAGCTGCGTCCTTGAAAAGCAATGTTCTCTTTCCCAAGTCATGTTGACAATCAGATTAATTTCAGGCCGAAATGTGGCAACAGGAAAATACGCTCAGACCACAAGCACATCCACACACAGCCACTCCAAACCTTGCCATGCATTCTCCTGCTGCCTGGTGAGCATCCCTAAACTGGCATCCTTAAACTCACAGCGGTATCCCTGAGCCAGCCTGTGTGTCCTTCTCATCACTGCTTTGCAAAATGGACTGAAAAAGATAAGTCATTCCTTGCAAGAGGCATTTTGCAAGCTCCTTTTTCTGCTTGATCACCCCAGTATTTCTTTCTGTGCTGCAGCTGAGTCAGAATTCAACTGGATGAGGTGTGGAAGAGCTGCCACAGAGCTCTGGCATGGGGGCACAGAGACATGGGCTGCTGACCCTAGATTGGCATAAGCCAGGGGGAAGGAAAGGGCCTGTCGGAGTTAAGGTCCCCTTTGCCTGTCTCCAACCCAACAGATGCACCTTAGGCCTCTCCGCCTGGGTTCCTTTCCCAACTACACTTCTACAAGATTGTTTAGCAAGATTTGGCTCAGCGGCTAAGACGCTGAGCTTGTTGATCAGAAAGATGTCAGTTCAGCAGTTTGAATCCCCAGTGCCACGTCACGGAGTGAGCTCCCCTTCCTTGTCCCAGCTTCTGCCAACATAGCAGTTCGAAAGCACATAAAAAAATGCAAGTAGAAAAATACGGACCTTTTTGGTGGGAAGGGAACAGTGTTCTGTGCGCCTTTGGTGTTTAGTCCTGCCGGCCACATGACCACGGAGATGTCTTCGGATAGTGCTGGCTCTTCTTCGACTTTGCAACGGAGATGAGCACCACCCCCTAGAACTGGAAATAACTAGCACGTATGTGCGAGGGGAAACTTTGCCTTTATCTTATTGAGGGAAAAAAAGGATGGCATGATAAGGAGTTGGGCAGGTAAGCAGTGAAAGTTTCCTTAAAGTGTAGGTGTGAGAATCCCTGGCATGTCCCCAGGGCCGTTTCAGGAGTCTGCAAAGTCAAAATTCCTCGCCAGATATTTCAAGATATTTGCAAAAACCTAAAACAACCTCACTGTTCTTCCTATACTTTTGATTTTTTAAAAAAGTAGAATGTTTCCCACCCCCACGAAACATATTTTGTTGACGCTAATATCTCTTGGGTTTAACAGAGGTGGTCCTCCTTTAATGACCACTCATTCAAGCAACCCTTTGGACTTACTATGGTGCTGAACGAATGGAGCCTTGTACTAAAGAGGGCCACCGAATTCCCACAGTCATGTGATCACAATTTCTCTCTCTCTCGCTCTGCTCAATGCTTGGCTCATAAATATGATGTCAGAGCATTCTACAGCCACATGTGATCACCATTTGTGATTTTGCTTAATGCTTTCTCACAAAATCATTGGGGAAGACAGCAGGAAGTCAAATGGCTGGCAACCATGGGACATCCTTGCTGAAGAACCACATATGGTGACTCAGGATGGCAACTAACAGTGCTGGAATTGCCCTCTTTAAGACATGTGGATTTTTCATATTCCTATAGAATATTTAAAAAATTAATATGTAGATGTAAAGATCAGTCGTTGAAAGATGGTTGCATTTTGTATTCTTAAATAATATCATTATGGTCATTAGTACTGTGTGTTAAAATATTGAATAATTAAATGATGAAGGATTATATACATGGTGGAGCAAACATCAACATATTTAATAACCTTAATCTTAATATTTATAATATTATTACAATGATATGAGTATGATTAATGTATCTAACACTATCAATATTATCACTATTATTTGGTATCAAAATTAACGATACCCGGGTGCCACGCTGTTCATGTATTCAATACTTAGGTATATTTAAAAACTAGCTTGAGACTCATGCTTTGCTACAAAACTATGTGGTCAGGCTTAGTTTTTGGGGAGGAAAATAAGGGGGGGGAAATTCTGCCTCTGCCTACCAGCATTCATCAGTATTCATCTGGCTAGTGTCCTGTCAGTGTGTGAAAGAGTTGAGGGCTGTTTGGAAATTGAAGCAGTATTTGCTATGTGAGCAAGGAGACAGCAAGGAGCCTGGGCGTGGCTTAGCTCAACTATTCTGGACTAAAGCTGCTTGGTGTACTGAAACTGAACCTCCTTTCCTCTGCTTGTGTTTTACATTTGGAAGGGATTTCTTTTCAGGTGGGGAGGGGGAGCAGAACTCCTTAGCATCAGAGCGTGCTAATAATAATATCCAAAATAATACTAATGCTCTGGTGGTCATTTGGAAAAATCCTTTCTTAGTGAGCACTTAGAAGCCAAGAGGAACATAGGTGCCAAATTTCAAGTTTGTAGGCTTTATAGTTCTGGAGATTTTGTGATGATGTGCGAGAGGTCTTTCGCTTTTATATATATATATAAAAATAAAAATATGTTTTTAAAAAAAGATACGTGGATTTAAGTTCCTGGAATTCCCCAGCTGGAATGCTGTGGAAACCCCCCATATCTTTCAGCAGCCGGGTTTGAGAAAAACACCGGCCTGCAGTCTGTGCAAAATGGTTCCTCTGAGTGCATTACTTGACCTTGAATTCCAGAAAGACGGATGCCAGGAAGTTATAAAGCTTGTTCAGTTGGAAGCTGCTCTCATCTGCCTTGGAAAAGCCTTCTCTGGAATGTTAAATGTCAGGAAGTGAGACAGGCAGAGAAGAAAATTATGCAGACTTCAGAAAGAGATGCTTTGCACCTGCCCAGAAGAGGTCATTTTTTCCCCTTTATTGAACTGTTTCAGAGCCCTGATGCTGCAAACAGATGTTGGTGGGCGGGGCTGCCTTGTTGATTTTGGTTGGTTCCGCAACCCAACAGGACACAGACTTCAGAGGATAATTAGGACTGCAGAAAAAACAATTACTACCAACCTCCTTTCCATGGAGGACCTGCATCCTGCATGAGTCAAAAAGAGGGCTGTGAAAATATTTAGAGACCCCTCACATCCTGGACATAAACTGTTTCAACTCCTTCCCTCAAAATGATGCTATAGAGCATTGTACACCAGAACAACTAGACACAAGGACAGTTTTTCCCCGAACGCCATCACTCTGCTAAACAACTCATTCCTTCAACACTGTCCAACTATTTACTGCATTACTATTACTATTAATCTTCTCATCCTTCCTTTCACCCATCTCCTCCCACTTTTGACTGTATAACTGTAATTTTGTTGCTTGCATCCTAATGATTTTTACTGACTGTTTCTTAGTATGATTTGATTGCTTATTGTACCCTATGACTATATTCTATATATATACTATATACCCTATGATTATATAACCCTATGATTATCATTAAGTGTTATACCTTATGATTTTTGACTCTTGACGAATGTATCTTTTCTTTTATGTCCACTGAGAGCATTTGCACCAAGACAAATTCCTTGTGTGTCCAATCACACTTGGCCAATAAAGAATTTCTATTCTATTCTATTCTATTCTATTCTATTCTATTCTATTCTATTCTATTCTATTCTATTCCATTCCATTCCATTCTAATTCTATTCTGCTCTGTTCTAATCTCTATTCCCTATTCTATTCTATTCTATTCTATTCTAATTCTATTCTGCTCTGGTCTAATCTCTATTCCCTATTCCCTATTGTATTCTATTTTATTCTAATTCTGTTCTATTCTATTCTATTCTATTCTTAGTTTGGTATTTTGCTTTCATCTCATTCTTTGGCTCCTTACCCTGGGACACAGCAACTGAAACTCAAATTAAGGAAAGAGATTCCTGTAGCCACCCAGGATCTGTGACAATCACATGGTTTTACTGTGCACTACAGTTGCCAAGGAGAATAACAATTTGTGCACTGCATACTGGGTTTGTGATTCTGAACAACACCCTAGGGAGGTGTTGACAATGCAGATAAGATCATAAGGGGCGAAGAGGAGCCTTGAAGCTAAACCTCAAACCACATTAGAAGTTTTGCAGGGATGATTCTGATGACAAATGAGGTTTGGGATATGAAGAAACACACAGAATTCTATATTCTTTGGGGCTTCACTCCCAGGTCACACATCTTGCCTCTGTCTGCCATGCCCCTCCAGGCTCCGCCCCTTACCTGTCAGGTAACACCTTAGCCTCATCCCCAAGGGCATCCTGGAAGGAGATAGAAATAATCAGGAGGGTTGCAACTGAAGACCTACCCCTTTTAATACAATGTAGAATATCTGGTCCAGTTGCAAACTGGGAGAAAGAGGCCAGAGACTACATGGAGGCTGATTGGTAAGATGGTTTAATGATGAACAGAAACACACACACACACACACACACACACACAAAGACAGCAGTACAGTTCTGGGTCAGCTGCAGAAGTGGTATTCAGCCAGTTCAGACCAGTTCTGGAGAACCGGTAGTGGAAATTTTAAGTAGTTCAGAGAACCAGCAAATCCCACCTCTGACTGGCCCTGCCAAACCCATCTATTCCCCGCCTCCCATCGAGTCCCAGCTGATCGGCTGGGTCTCCTTTGGTTGCCCTGCACAGGAGAATGGAGCTGGAAAGCAGGTTGGTTAGCGGGGTGGGGAGGGAAGGGAGATTTTGCAGTATATCCTTCCTCTGCCATGCCCACCAAGCCACACCCACCAATTCATGCCCACAGAACTGGTAATAAAAAAAAATATTTGAATGCCACCACTGGTCAGCTGAACAAATGGCCGAATAGGTGGGTGGATCTTTATAGTTTCTGGGAGTGAAGTTTGGGATTTGTGCAATATGGGCTTTGTGTTTCTAAAAGGGTTTTGGGCAATTCTCATTGTGGCTAATGGCTTTCATCTTGTGTTGGATCTTGGGTGAGGGGCTGCTTGTTCTATTCCTATCACTCAGCTTTTGTTAGCTTTCAAACTTTGCTGCAAGGAGTTTCGAAATAGCCTGTCTTGAATGGATTTCTGCTTTCCTTGTTTGCTTTGCTTGTGAGTGGAGCCATCCAGATAGCTGCCTTCCTCTTTTAATAAGACCGCTACCTCCTTAAGTGCTGGCATCTGCTGTGAGCTATTAAGAAAGACTGGGGAATGCTTTCTGCCTCTAAGAACATGTTTCTCCATTTCTCCTTTGGGAAAATATAATATTCTGACTTTTGAATATTTCCCAAAATATTTCATTCTTCGTCAGGGGTGGGGTGGAGTGTGTGTGTGTGTGTGTGTGTGTCTTCCCACCAAGGTTTATGGCAGGGCTTTGTAGACGTTCAAAGGTAAACTACAGAAAAGATCAGGTGTGTCTCTGCAGAGGAATGAGTCAAAAAAGGCAAGATGGCTGCTCACACATAAAAAGGGGAGGAGCTTCACACAGCCGCAACCATCATTTTGACGCCACAGACATGGCTGAAAACCATTCACTTGGTGTGAAGCCAATTGCACAAACTCAGAGGGACGGCCCATTCTTACCCTTGCACACTCTCTGCTGGATTTGCACCTTAGTACAACGTTGTAGAGCGATGCTGCAATTCGATTCATTTTGCTGCGGTCCGGCACAGGATAGAAATTCATTTTTTTTTCCCCCAACTGGGGTCACATATTTTTTAATTTTGGCAGCCTCACCGAGGAACCCAGCACCACGGGGCCAAGGAGAGCAAACCCTAGCGTGTTTGTGGTTGACCGCAAGCTCAGCATTAAAAAAAGTCCCCTGGGTGATGCAATGGCCTAGACATCCTGCCTCATCATCTGGAGGCTGAGAATTCAATCCTTGGTAGAGGCAAATAGTTCTCTCTCTGGGCAAAATATCTGCTCAACAAAACTCCACATTGGTGAAAGGAAGGGCATCCAGCCAGTAAAACGCTCTGCTAATTCCATTCAGTTGCTCCAACTCCACCCCGTGAGGGATTATGGGGTCTTTAAATGAAGATGATCGGCGTTAAAAAAGTCCCCGGCAGTGTTAATTTTGGAGGCAGGCAGGACTGAATGCCCTGCAGCTATCAGAGGTTTGAAGCAAACCCTTCAGAGGAACCTCGGTGAAAATTCCAGTGCTGAGCAACTGACATTATTAAATGGGTAAGCAGAGTCTCAAGAGAAGATTGTCAGATTTAATTGTATGGCTGTGTGCATGTGGCGTCTGCAATTGTGCGTGTGTGAGAGAGAGGGGGGTGAAAGAGAGAGAGAGAAAGGGATACAGAGAGTGAGGAGGGAGAAAGAGAGGGAGGGAGGGAGTGGGAGAGAGAGAAAGGGTGAGAGAGGGAGGGAGAAAGGGAGGGAGGGAAGAAGGAGGAGGAGAGAGAGGGAGGGAGAGAGAGAGAGAGAAAGGGGGAGAGGAAGAGAGAGTGAGAAAGGGAGAGGCAGAGAGGGAGGGAGAAAAAGAGAGAGGGAGGGAGTGGGAGAGAGAAAGGGTGAGAGAGGGAGGGAGAAAGGGAGGGAGGGAAGAAGGAGGAGGAGAGAGAGGGAGGGAGAGAGAGAGAGAAAGAGGGAGGAAGGGGGAGAGGAAGAGAGGGGAGAGAGGAAGAGAGAGAGAAAGGGAGAGAGGCAGAGAGGGAGGGAGAAAAAGAGAGAGGGAGAAAGAGAGAGAGGGAGGGAGTGGGAGAGAGAGAAAGGGTGAGAGAGGGAGGGAGAAAGGGAGGGAGGGAAGAAGGAGGAGGAGAGAGAGGGAGGGAGAGAGAGAGAGAAAGAGGGAGGAAGGGGGAGAGGAAGAGAGGGGAGAGAGGAAGAGAGAGTGAGAAAGGGAGAGAGGCAGAGAGGGAGGGAGAAAAAGAGAAAGGGAGAAAGAGAGGGGGAGAAAGAGAGAGAGGGAGGGAGTGGGAGAGAAAGAAAGGGTGAGAGAGGGAGAGAGAAAGAGGGGAAAAGAGAGAGGAGCAAGAAAGAGAGAGAAAGGGAATGAGAGAGGGAGGGAGAAAGAGAGAGAGGGAGAAAGGGAGAGAGAAAGAGGGGGGGAAGGGAGAGAGAGAGGAAGAGAGAGAGATGGGGAGAGAGGGAGGGAGGAGAGAGAGGGAGGGAGGAAGAGAGAGGAGGGAGAGAGGGGGGAAGGGAGAGGGAGGGAGAAAGGGAGAGAGAGAGGCAGAGAGGGGGAAGAGAGGGAGGGAGGAAGAGGTGGAATAGGTCACCTTTTCCCAGTTAATGAGAACGAACAGCAGTTTCCCTCCTGAGCAAAAAGCCAATATTAGCAGGGAAAAGGAGAAGCTCACTTGGCCTCCCCTGCTGTTTCCTTAACTGTCTGTCAAAAGCAGCTTGGGTTTTTAATCCCCCCCCTCCTTCCTTCACTTGCCAAGGGTGTAGCAGCCAATTGAGCCAAATTGATGATGGAGAAGAGACCTACCAGGCACTTTCTCTTTGACTTCCATCCTAAAACATAGAATGATACAGGACGAAAGGGACTGAGGAGGTCATCTAGTCAACCCCACGGCTCAAGCTGGAGAACTTATTATACCATTCCGGACAAATGGCTGTCCAGGCTCTTCTTTAAAACCTCTAGTGATGGGAGCACCCACAACTCCTGAAGGCCGGCTGTTCCACTGGTTGATTGTTCTCATGTTCTCACTGTCAAGACATTTCTCTTTAGTTCTAGGTTGCTTCTTTCCTTGATGAGTTTCTATCCATTGCTACTTGTTCGGCCTTCGGGCCCTTTGGAGAATAGTTTGACCCCCAATTCTCTGTGACAGCCCCTCAAATATTGGAAGATGGTTATTATGTTCCCACCCAATCCTTCTTTATTAGACTGGACATACCTGTTGTGGTTCGCCGGCAGCCCGTGCAGATGGCAGCGGAGTTGGACAGTGAGGAAGAGCCGGGACCAGTCTAGGAGTCTGGGGAGGACTCAGATGAGGGTCCTGCGTCCAATTCAGGGATGTGGCCAGGACCATCTGGGAGTGGGGTGCTGCCTTTGGAGCCTCTGGAGTCTGGCATCAGCGAGGCAGAGGACCCAGGGGAGCCTGTTCCCAGTGCGTGTGTGCAGAGATCTGCTAGAAGGTGAGAGCAGCCGAAACAAAAGGGGCGACTCAGGAAAAAGGCTGGGAGGTGACTGTTCCTCCCATAAGGGATAAAAGTCAGGCCAAGATGATGAAACCTTTGCAGGGAGCAAAGTCGTTCGATTGGTTCCGAGTCCTCCTTGAAGCTCTGTGTAGTTTGGTTGTTTTTTTTTCTTCTTGTACTTCGGTTGGTTTCTTTTATAATTAGTTGGATACTTCTGTTTTTGGAAGTATTCCACAGTACTGAAAGGTGTGTGCTTATCTTGGGGAACTGTTTTAAGATTAATTCTGGCTAGGAATGAAAACAATTCCCAGTTGCAATAAAATAGGTTTTGCTTTTAAAACAAGTTTGTGATTATTTACGTTTGACGAAGCCTGGGTCGGAACAATACCCAGCTCCCTCACCCATTCATCGTTATGTTTTAGCCTCCATCCCCTTAATCATCTTTGTTGTTCTCTGCAGTCTTTCTAATGTCTCAACATCTAAGCTGGGATTGAGCAAATCATGTTTAAGCAGTGGCTTAGTTCAAGATTGCAACCTAGGCAATCTCTTTTAGATGTCATCTTCAGGGGTGGGACTCCGTCAGTTCGGTCTGGTTTGAGCGAACCGGATGTCAAATTTATATCTGGTTCACTGATATAAGTTGACTCTGCAGACCCCTACTAGTTGGCCCTGCCCACCCCTCCCCTCTCCTCCCCGGAGTCACCACATGGCCCATTTTGGATGCAGGTAGGTGCAGGTCCACACGGAGGCTCTGGGAAGGCGAAAAACACCCCTCCTGAAAGTTCCGGAAATGGGCCTGTTTCCGGCTTCTGGAGGGTCTCCAGAGCCCAGGGGGAGGCAGTTTTTGCCCTCCCAGAGGCCTGAGGGAAGCCTCCAGACTCTGGGGAAGGTGAAAAATGGCTCACCCAGAAGTTCCGATAGACCATGCCCACCATGGCCACGCCCACCCAGCAACCGGGCAGGGAACCAGTTGCTGGGATTTTTGTGGAGGGGGAGTTTCTTCTGTGTGCCCTGTATGATCTCTGATTTACCTGATGCTTCTGTTTTGCTTAAGGGACACGGTGGCTCAGGGGCTCAGACGCTGAGCTTGTCAATCAGAAAGGTCGGCAGTTCAGAGGTTCAAATCCCCAGCGCCGTGTCACGGAGTGAGCTCCCGTTCCTTGTCCCAGCTTCTGCCAACCTAGCAGTTTGAAAGCACATAAAAAAAGTGCAAATAGAAAAATAGGGACCCCTTTGGTGGGAAGGGAACAGCGTTCTGTGTGCCTTCGAAGGCGTTTAGTCATGCCGGCCACATGACCATGGAGACGTCTTCAGACAGCGCTGACTCTTCGGTTTTGAAACGGAGATGAGCAGCGCCCCCTAAAGCCAGAAACAACTAGCATGAACCTTTACTTTTAACCTGCTTTGCTTAATTATCTCGATTGATGTAAATATAGACGCAAATATATATTTATTTAAACTACACGTTTGCGTCAGTGTCTCATTCAGACTTCATTTGGGGCCCCTGCTGCGCAATTCCCCGCCGGAGATTTTGGGAGAATTTTTCTTTCAGACTTTCAGATCTTTTAACTCCAGCTTTAGAATAAAGTAGAATTCATTTATCCGGTCGTGTTTCTTGTCTGATCTTCCTGGGAACAAGGACATCCTGCTTCCTATTTTTCCCACAACAGCAACCCTGTGGGTAGGTTTGGCTGAGGGGAAGGGATTGGCCCTCAAATCACCCAGCTGCTTCCCTGCCAAGGGAGGACTCAAACTCAGGGCCTCCTGGTTTCTAGCCCACCACCAAAGAGGATCTCTGAATAAAAAGTAAGTTTTGCTCATCTGACATGGAAAACCTGAAAAGGGTCTTCTTGTTTCCTTAAAAAAAAATTAAGCTGGTCCAAGAGGAAAACGTTGGGGTGGGGGGGAAGATAATCCTGCATTCTTGCATTTAAAAAGACTGAGAACTCCGATTTGGGGAAATGCATTATCATCTTTGAACTACTAGACAAATCAGGCGCTGGGAAGCTCTCCTGCCGTTGCTTCGAAAGAAACTTCCACCGGGGAAATAATAATATTTCATAAAACATTATAAAAATAACATTTCTGCAAAATAACTGCAGTAGATCTGGCAAGCATCGAACCTGTTCACCTTTTTTTTTTTGGTCTCTAAAGCTGGGAACTGGAAAGAATTCCTTGACATTCTTTAAGCTTCTAGCACCATCTTGTAGCCGAAAAGGAGTAACAGAATAAGAGAGATGGAAGAGACCTTGGAGGTCTTCTAGTTTAGTCCCACCCCGTTATTTTTTTGTATATTAATTACATATATTAATGTATATTAATTTTGTATATTCGTGTTTTTTTTTAATTTATATATTTGGTTTTTGTTTTGTTTTTAAATTGTAAGCCAGTCACAGAAGGTGAGTGGGCGGCCATATAAATTCACTATGTAATAGAAAAAAAGAAGGTGGAGGAGGAGGAAGAACAGGAGGACGAGAAGGAGAAGGAGGAAGAAGAGGACGAGAAGGAGGAGGAGGTGGTGGAGGAGGAGGAAGAGGAAGTGGAGGAGGAAGAAGAGGATGAAAAGGAGGAGGAAGAAGAGAAGAAAACGAGAAGGAGCAGGAGGAGAAGAAGAGGAAGAAGGAAAAGAAGAAGAGGAGGAGGAGGAGGAGGAAGCAAGCAGGAAGGGAGGATGGGGTTTAACAGTCCAGTTTACATCGTAATGCATGAAAAAAAAGGCTCTAATTGCAAAGTTATGGCCGCCATTTTTACCCCCATGGACCCTCCTCCTTCCTTACCAAATATAAATATGCTATACCCCAGCGTCTTCCTTCCACAAGAAAAGCCATACCATGAAATCCCCTAGTGCAGGACTCCCCAATACCGGTCCGTGGATCATTTTGTACCGGGCTGCCTATTTTGCTTGGCCGCCGCCATCTTGTTTTGACGGCGCTTGAGAAAGTGCTTCCGGGTGAGCTTGTCGGTCGTCGGTTGGAAAGCGGTGTTTGGGTGCTGAAGGAATCCTCGCGCCTTGGTTTCATCGAAAGGGGGGGGGGCGGCTTCGAACGAAGAGCCGTCCCAATGGTGGTGGAGTCTTGCGTTACTCAGGAAGAGATTAAGAAAGAACCCGAAAAGCCCATCGACCGCGAGAAGGTACAAAGGAGGAGCTGAAGGTGGTGGGGAGAAGCGGGGGATGGCTGGCTGGCCGGTCGCGCGGCTCACCTTGCCTTGGTCGTGCGTGCTGATGCCGGTACCGGTCCATGGATCATTTTGTACATTTTGTACTGGGCCGTGGTACAAAAAAGGTTGGGGGCCACTGCCCTAGTGGGAAGAAAGAGCTTATGACTGGTTTATTGAAATTATTATGACTTCTAAAGAGAGGGGCAGCTTCTGGGCGGGATTCAGCCTGGAGCGAAGACAGAAGGTCTGGCAGAGAGCGAAGGGGAACTGGTTAGAACGCACGCACACACCCACACAAGGAACTGGCTTGGAAACGAGCATTGTTTACTGACTGAGAAGATTGCAGAGAGATTTGGCTCACCCAACCTCAAGTCAGCATCTCCCCCACAGCACAAAGCAGCCACATCTGGGTTGCCCGAAAGGCACTTGCTTCAAAAGGGACACTGGATGAGCTACAATCTCTCTTAAGAGAAGAATTTGCTTATTCTGGAGGGGAAGGGGAGAGAAAATGGAGGGATCTGCAGAAGCTAGAACGGTTCTTCCTAGCTGAGCCCCACTTCACTGCCGCTGTCTTCCTCGGGCTGAACCAAGTCCTTTTCCACATCCTCTTTCTCCGCAAAGTTGAGGATGCGCCGGTTGGCTTGGATTAAGTACTGCTGTTGGCGGAAATAAACCTTCAGTGCTCCCTTGATGGCCACGAAAGCAATGCCACCCTATTGAGAGAGAAGGGAATAAATAGAATAGCAAAATCAAATCTTACAGTTTTACCAGACGGATGGCCGAGGGAACAAAGCTGTTCCAGAATCTGGTAGTCCTGCTAGAAATACTTCGAAACCTCCTCCACGAGGGGAGCAACAGAAACAGGCCGTAAAGTGGGTGTGTGCGGTCTCTAATTATGCTTTGAGCTCTAAGCACACAGCGCTTATAAGCAACAACCTAAATAAAAGGAAGTGAGCTTCCTATAATCTCGACTGTTCTCACTACTCTCCGTAGGGGCTTTCTATCTGAGGCACTAAAGAGGCAGTCGAAGAGAAGGGAAGCAAATTAAATGACAAGATGGTAGATTGGCCTTCTTCATTTGAGGGCTCTCCGAGATGGCGCTCTTCAGCCTTGACAATCCCAGCTGACTAAAGGAGGGAGAAAGAGAGGGAGGGAGAGAGACAGGGAGGGAGAGGAAGAGGAGAGGGGGAGGGAGGGAGGAGAGGGAGGGGGAGGGAGAGAGGGAGAGGGGGGAGAAAGAGAGGGAGGAAGAGAGAGGAAGAGGGAGGGAGGAGAGGGGGGGGGAGGGAGAGAGCAAGGGAGGGAGGAGATATATATATATATATGCTCAATAGGAAAAGGCAAGAGATTCCTCATTGCCTGCAGTTGGGCTGAACTGGGACCAGTTCCCTGGAAGGCAGTCCAAACTTTTAATGCTGCCTATCCTGGCTTTCTTTCAGTTTGTCTCCTGACTCACCAGGATGGTACGCTGGAGGTTGGAGTTAACCCTCCGAAATGTGACCCGGCCCACAAGGCTGGCAATAGTTGGGAACACCAGGGCCCCACACAAGGTGCGTGAGATGGAAAGGTGGTCGCTCTGGTAGCGTGACTCGGCCAGAGGTATCGATGGGATTGGACGGCTGGTTCCTGAGGAGAGAAAAAACAAAACAAAACAAAACAGGAGAATAGATCACTCTCAAGCAAGGGTGTCAAACTCAATTTCACTGAGGACCATATCAGGGTTGTGTTTGACGTTGGGGGTTGGGCATGGGCAGCTCAACGTCACTCATGATGGGGGCATCTGTGGTGGCCAAGTGCTAAGGCAGGACTTCCCTCAGATCCTCCCTCCCTCTCATTATAATCTCCTTCCTTCCTTCCTGTCATGTTTTTGGAAGAGTTTGATCTCTTGGAAGAGGATAATTGGACATTGAAGGCTAAGTTGGAGACATTAAAGAGAATTTATCCCACTTTTGTGACTTTGTTATTTTTGTGTCACACCCTTTTGGGTCATCACACTTTTCTTCTTTTTCCTTCCCTCTTCCTTCTCCTTTTCCCTTCCTTCTTTCTTCTTCCTTCCCTTCTTTTCTTCTTTTTCCTTCCTTGCTCTCTTCCAATCTTCCCTTCTTTCTCTTTCCCTTTCTCCTTTCTCGCCCCTTCTTGCATGCTCAAATGCAAAAGGGGAAACATTTCTCCTTTTGATTTGTTTTTTAGTTTGCTTTGCTAGCCTTTTGCCAGCAAAAAATGAAGCTTGGGGGTGCTGTGCATGCCCCCCCCGGCCCTGTTTGTGCTGGCCGAGGGCTGCAGGAGGCCGTTGTGGCAGAAAATGGAACCCAGAAAGGCTGCACACGGCCCTCCCACAAAGCGCAAGTAGTAAAGTTTTTTGAATCCCACACCCCCATTTGCAGATGCTTCTCAGCTTGCAAAAAAAAATCATCTCCACAACCCCCCCATCCCTGTCCTTTACCACCTCAAAACAGGAGCCCAGAACTCAAAAGAGGAACCAACCTGGAACCCAAGAATGCAGGATCTGGAGCTTGCTCGAGTATTTCCGCCAGACTCGAAGCACGTAGTCTTCCCACCGTATCATCTTGCCCAGGACCAGCATGACCGGAATGGTGGGAAGCCCCATGAGCAGGAAAAGGGGGTCGGCTCGCTCCATCACATCCAGGCCCTTCTTATGGCCAACCACCTGTGGAGGTCAAGAGGCAGGTAGGTGCAGGATTAGGAGTTAAAACTAGCCTTGTGGTCCCAAAGGTGCTTTTCCCATTCCAGAGGGAAAAAAAACTGCAGGCTACAGGAACCATTTGCACTACTCAGGTGACCCTGAGGACACAGATTATCCCTCAATGACCCTCAACAAGAAGGATGCAAATGACCAGCTGTCTGCAAGGAATAGAAATCCTTCCATGCCCCTCCTTCCAGCCAGAGTTGAAGCTTCTTGATGAGAAGTGAAACATCTTCAAAAAGAAAGAACAAGAAAGTCCAGTTGTCTCCTGAAAAAAAAGACACTTTGGGGACAACCATGAGAATCTCTACAGACTTTTGGCCATACAATTTGGGATGAACATCTTTGAATGGTGTGGGAGTAGGAATGGATTCCCAGAGGCAAAAATGCAGGCTACAGGAACCATTTGCACTACTCAGGTGACACTGAGGACACAGGTAAACCTCCAAGTGGTTTCTGTTGGATTGCTGTTCCTGAGCAACAGGATGGGGTCAAAAGTTGCTCTCCAGCAGTTGCTCTCCATGCTCTCTGGGGAATTCTAGCAGTTGAAGTCCACAGATCGTAAAGTGGCCAAGGTTGGACACCTTGGTCTATTAGCCATGATGGCAAACCTATGGCACTCATGCCACAGGTGGCACACAGAGCCATTTGCGCTGGCACGGGAGCTGCAGGCAAACTTACTTCACAATGCATGCGCGCGACTCACAGCTGATTTTTGGCAGGTTTGAGACCTTTTTTGGCCTCCCAAAGGCTTGAAGAAGGCTTCTGCAGGCTTCCTCAAGCTTTGTAGGCCAAAAACTAGCCCTGTTTCATCACTTCCAGTATTTTTGGAAAAACAGGAAGTGACGAAACGGGGCTAGATTTCGGCCTACAAAGCTTGTAGAAGCCTGCAGAAGCCTTCCTCGAGCCTTTGGGAAGCCAAGAAAGGCCTCAAAGTGGCAAAAAATCAGCTGTGAGGCGCAGTGCAGGTAAAGGGATAGCGGGGGTAGGGGGATGGGGAATGCGCACACATGCGTAGGGGACAATGGGGGCCTGCACATTGCTTTCTGGGTGCTGGCACGCGAGAGGAAGCGTGCAAGTCTGTGCACAATTTTTGGCACAGGAGCCCAAAAAGGTTAGCCACCACTTGTCTATAGCTAATATACAGTTTAAATCTAGCTACCAGTCAAATTCTTTGCCATTTTCCTATTCTATAACTTTTTCTTCTATTGTGAAAGAAATCCAGTTCTACCTGGTTTTCATCAGGGTTGCTTCAGGGGTAAAAATATGTGTGTGTGAATAGGGAAAACAATAGGCATAGCATTATGACTGCAGCCTGCCTCTTTGTCCTGCCCCTTACGGACGTTGAGCCCCTCCTATCCAAGACACCCTCTTTAATGACCCCATAATTCTTTGCGGGGTGGAGTCTGGGCAACACAATGGAGCTGAGTGTTTACTGGCTGGATGCCTTTCCTGTTGCCAATGCAGAGTTTTTATTCAGCTGATATATATCCCCATTGCATCCAGAGACAGAAATATTTGCCTCTACTCGCAGCCTCCTGACTGTGGAGTGAGAGTGCCACCTCTAGGCCACCGCACCATTCTCTCCAAGACACCCCTGTCCAAAAGATTAATCCTGATGGAGAATATCAATTTTTGACCCTGCCGTATCATCAAGTGAAGCTCTGGACTTCATCACGTTTTGCAGACCAACGTAGTGATTTGGGTGATCTCTGCTGAGGGGGTTGAAAGCAGCAGTTGTATGCTACCGGTTCAGACCGGTTCGACCGAACTGGTAGTAAAAAAAAAATGCCTCCCATCAGCTAAGAGGAGTAAAACAAGCCTCCAACTATCAGCTTAGAGGATAAAAGAAGCAACAAGCGCATGGGAGGGTCACTCCTAGCTTTTCGTTTCTTTATAGTCTGAGCTGATTGGCTTGTTAGGGGTTTGCGCATGGATACGCGATCACCCTCCAAACCGGTAGCGACTAAGGTAGGATCCCACTCCTGCTTGGAAGGGAGGGCGGTCTTTCCTGCTGCCACGTTACATCTTACCTGCATCACAGTCACAGCTCCGTAAGTCACTGCCGACCAGTACAGTGTCCCCACCACAATGCCAGCAGCAGCAAAAGGACTCACTTTGGATAAAATCCGGTCCATTTGCTGCAGGAAATAGACCACGGGTCCTGCAAAGAGACGAGCAGGCATCAAAAGAAGTCCTTGAGGCAGGATACAGGTATGAGATGAGAAAAAGCCCCAGAAAATGACAATTTAAAAAAATGAACCAAAAATTCAGAAAATAGAGGAGAAATCAGAAGGAGCTGAGGAAAGAACTGAGGAGAGAAATCCAAAAAGTGATACAAGCAAGACAAAAGATATGGAAGAGATAGCAATATTTTTTTTTAACATGGAACAGACAGATTACTCCTTAAGAGTTCAAAATATAAAAAAGAATAAAGAGAAAGATCTCCTAAAAATGATGAGGGAATTGCAGATGGGTGCTCTAGAGATCCAACAGCAAGAGATAGATGCTGTGGCAGCGGAAATATTTAGATTAAATAAACATGACGAAAGGAGTTACAAAATACCAGAGAAGAAGCATGAAAGATTCACCAGAAAGTTAATAAGAGCTGAAATTATAAAAAGGACAAAGAAATGATGGATAGGCATAGAATACTTTTTAATATGGTGGTTATTCTAATAAGTGTTGGAAAAAAGAAGCAGAAATTGGGAAAATAGTATTATCTATACTGAACTATAGAACATATTATAATTACTATGTATACACAAATGTTAGAAATTGAAAGATTAAGACTATGTATATTTAAATGATACTAACATTATTAGAATTATATGTAATTGACCCAGACAATACATTGTTCATTAAGCACTTTTGGATGTTAAAGAAAAAAATTATAGATAGATAGATATAGACATAGAAATATAGATAGGGATATATATACATACACATACATATATACATATATGCACATACACATACATATATAAAATTATATAATTGTTATTTCATACATATATCTATATATATAAGTGAAATACCACTCATGCACCATTACAAAATCTCCAGAACTGTAAAGCCTACAAACTTGAAATTTGGCATGTATCTTCCTCTTGGCTTCTAGGTGCTTGCTAAGAAAGGATTTTTCAAAATGACCCTCAGAGCATTTAGAGTATTTCCTATATTATTATTATTATTAACACGCTCTGATGCTAAGGAGTTTGACTCTCCCTCTCCACCTGAAAAAAAATCTCTTCCAAATGCAAAACACAAGCAGAGGAGTTTCAGTTCCAGTGCAGCAACCAGCTTTAGTCCAGAACAGTTGAGCTAAGCCACGCCCAGGCTCCTTGCTGTCTCCTTCTTGCTCACACAGCAAATTCTCTTTCAGTTTCCAAACTGCACTCGTCTTTCACACACACTGAAAGGACGCTAGCCAGATGAATATCGTTCGATGCTGGTCGGCAGAGGCACAATTCCCTCCTTATTTTCCTCCCCCAAAACTAACCGCATAGTTTAATTTATAGTGACTATGTGAAGTTACAACAGCACTGAAAAAAGTTACTTGTAAACCGTACTTCACACTTACAACCACTGCGGCATGAACAACTTTGAGGCGCTTCTCAGTTTTTTTCAGTGCATTGTATTGTCAGTTACTAAATGAATGGCTATTGAATGGTCATTCAGTCTCGTTGGTCCTGGGTGGTATGGGACCAGGGAAGGAAGAAAAAAGGAAGGGAAAAAAAATCTGGAACCATCCATTATTAGAAGCATCCATGACAGTCGTTTGAAGCCTCCAATGTGTCCATTCCGTGCAAGCCGCACCACGCTGGTGGAGAACTCAAAGAGAGGTTTGCAAGCAAGATTGGGTTTTTAGGACTCTTGGAGGAAATGTGGTGTTTATCCAGCACCTGAATCTGCTGCAGCCGAATGGCTGCATTTATCCAGCGGTGGTTGGGCCTTTCCTGGCCAGCTCTGTACTCACCTACTTTGGGAAAGACGATGCAGTACTCCGTTCCACACTGGGGACAACTCACACTGCCAATACTGTTGCCCTTTTGCTTCTCATCCAGCCATCGTTGAAGGCAGGCCTGGTGGATCCATTTGGTGGATCCTTTGCAACGACAAGGACAGACCCACTCTGCCGACCGGTCATCGCCTTCGGTGGCAAAACACACCCAGCAATGCCTGGGAGACAAAGAGAAAGAAAAGGAGAAAGGAAATGTTGAAGGAAGGCAGAGTGATGGTGTTGTGGTCTGTTGGCCGCCGGCTCTTCCAGCAACCGAATCAGAGGAAGAGGAGGGGTGGGAGTCAGGGACAGCATCGAGGCAAACTAAAAGGTCCGAGGGAGAAGAGGGAATGGAGCTGTCAGAGAGAGAGAGACAGGCAGAGGCAGAGCCTGGGCCATCCGTCAGCCCTTAGATGGAGTGTCAACAGCCCCCAGGCCTGGAGGTGGCTGATGAGGAAGAGGAGGAACAGCTGGCCCCAGTGCCTGACGCATGGATGTGGAGAAGGCAGAGGAGAGGAGAGCAGTGGAAATCTATGGGCCGGTCCTTGGGATGGAAGAGACACTGCTGCTAGCAAGGCCCCACCTTAGCTCTGGGGATAAAAGGCAGGGGGCAGAGATGAATAGATGTGGCAGACAACTATTCATCTCCCTGCTGGATGGACTTATAAGCCTGCAGTGAGAAAGAAACTTTTTGCTGGCATTCCTAATAAAGGAATCTTTCAGTTAACGACAGAGGGTTTGTTGTGTTTGGGGAACTGGGTCAGAACAGACGTCTTCCTTTCAGGAACATGCCACTTTGTGCTTCCAAATCCAGACTTCCCTGGGATAAATAATTGGAGGGAGGCATAGCTGGGAGACGTCCTTTTATCTCCAAAAGATGTACAATAGATCTTAGGGGAAGTAGGAGGAACCCAACTGTATGAGATTCTGCATGGCACCGAAACTATCCTGGAAAAGGCTTGGAAGTTTTCTTTTACCCTGTTCTGGTTAACTTTTGGCACCTGATAATCCTTGCTTCGGGGGGGGGGGGGGGGAAACACCCCTCAATTGCTAAATGTCTGGCAGGGAATTTGACAGCTGCAGCTTGAAGGGTCTTTGTAGAACAGAGTAAACAGAAGCTTTGATCAGAATATACTTTTCAATAATATGCTATACTGCCAAAATAAGGCAGACTCAAAAATCGTGGAGTTGGAAGGCATATAAATAGTCTGGTACCATCATCATCATCATAAGGATGAGCACGGATGATGTTACCAGTTTGGGCAATGAAATGTCTGCAAGAAAACAACTAAGTTCAGACAGCACGAAGGAACCTTCATTTCAACCCCGAGCTACAAATAGTCTTCTCCCTTTATTGCAGGGGTCTCCAACCTTGGCTCCTGGAAGCCTGGCGGACTTCAACTCCCAGAGTTCCACAGCCAGCAAAGCTGGCTGTGGAATTCTGGGAGTTGAAGTCCGCCAGGCTTCCAGGGGCCAAGGTTGGAGACCCCTGCTTTATTGGAACGTTGTCCAAAGGAGATCAACAGGTTGGCCATGGAGCTGTGCCAAGCCTAAGTGACCAATTGCTCTGAGATCAACTTGCAAAGAGTGGGACCTGCCTCCTTGAATCTGCTTCTGAAGTGAACCCGGTTTCTCTTATTAATGAAATGGTGCGAAGCATTTGAACAAACCCATAATAATAACAACAGCAGCAGCAGCAACAACAATAATAATTTTTGCTAGGTTTGCTGTTATCTCGTTTGCAGTGTACGCTGTCATTTTTTGTGAATAATAATAATAATAATAATAATAATAATAATAATAATGATGATGATGAACTCTAAGGCTGCAAAAAGTTGATGTCAAAGCTGGTCTCACAAGTTTGAAACTTGTGAGAGCAGCTTTAGGCACAGGATCAACTTGAAATGAGACACACCCAACATGTCTCAGTTTAGCCATGCACCATTTCATGATTTCAAGCGTCATCTCAGCTGTTCGTGCATTGGAAGGTGTTAACAAGAGTCAGCAGGTGAAGGCAGGAGGCTAGGAACCAGGAGGCTGTGAGTTCTAGTCCCACTGTAGGCATATGAAAGCCAGCTGAATGATTTTGGGCCTGTTGCTCTCTCTCGACCCAATCTACCTCACAGGATTGTTCTTGTTGTTGTTATGGAAAAAGGAGAAGGCAAGACTATCACCACCTTGAGTTGATTGATAAGCATGTATGCATGTATGTATGTTTACTATATTGTCATTGCACCCCATACAACGAAATTAAATACCATCTTCAGTGTACATTATGACTATGAAAATAAACACAAACACACATCCTTCACTCTCTGTATATTGAATTGAAAACTCCTGATATTGCATTAATATTGCACTATACAGTAGAATTCAACAGAGCTACTGCCCTGGGATAGAAGCTGTTTTTCAGCCTATTTGTCTTTGTTTTTATTGTCCTGTATCATCTGCAAGATGGTAATAGTTGAAAAAAAGGGTGGCCAGGATGACATGGATCTTTAAGGATGTTTTGAACTTTTTAGGGGCAGTGGGAGCTATAAAACTCTTCCAAAGAGGGGAGAGGGCAACAGATAGACAGACAGACAGATAGATCTCTATCTCCCCCTCTCTCTCTCTCTATATATATATATATACATACACACACACACACACTATATATATACATATACATATATATATGTATAGTCACACCCCCACTAGTCACACTCCCACTAGCAGTTAAAAGGAAGAAGCAGCTGCAAGCTCACATCACTCTGAGAAGCACAGAGCTGAAGACCAAGCCTGAAGATGATGAATGAGACTTCATCAAAACGTTGCTTAGATACTTCCAATCTTACGCGGGAGAAAACCCAATAATCAAAGATACACACACACATATACACATACACATACACACACACACACACACACACACGTATATATATATATATATATATAAATATAAAAATATATATATATATATTCTTAAGTTTTTGCGGGTACTTACATGTATGGCATTCAGCTTAGTTCGGGTATTTTCCCACGTCATAGTAGCTGTGCTTTTAAAGTTGTGGCAACGTTTCGGCAGAATCTCATCTGCCATCATCAGTCAGATATACAGCAACTATACAGAAGCCTGATGATGGCATATGAGATTCTGCCGAAACGTTGCTACAACTTTAAAAGCACAGCTACTATGACGTGGGAAAATACCCGAACTAAGCTAAATGGCATACATACATACATACATACATATATATATGATGGCAGATGAGATTCTGCTGAAACGTTGCTACAACTTTAAAAGAACAACTACAATGACGTGGGAAAATACCCGAACAAAGCTGAATGCCATACATGTAAGTACCCGCAAAAACTTAAGAAAACATATATATATATATATGTATGTATGGCATTCAGCTTTGTTTGGGTATTTTCCCACGTCATTGTAGTTGTTCTTTTAAAGTTGTAGCAACGTTTCAGCAGAATCTCATCTGCCATCATCAGGCTTCTGTATAGTATTCATCTGTGAGTCAGACTTTTACAGTGGTTTCAGATTTAAATTTGGGGCAGCCTATTGCTGTGCCAGAATGGTTTTTTCTTCATCCTGATTGGTTGGGAGTCTTGGTCTGTGTTTATTGGTCTTGGAGTTTGCTGTGTTCTGCTTGATTGGTGTTTCTAATATTTTCTGTCTGTTTTTTGGCTCTTTTTGTATCTTGATTGGCTGGCAACATTGTGTTACTTTATTGGAGTCCTTTAGTGCAGCTTGGCTTTGGGTAAATGGACGGCTATCATTAGTTAGGAAGCTGGGTTTCATCTGGGTGCCTGGTTGGGGTGTGTTTGAGCTGGAGGTATCAGGGGGGATCTTTTTGTGCCCAGGTGTTTGCCTGGCTTGTGGTGTGGAGATTTTTTTGTTTGTGAGTGCAGGCTTCCAAATGATTGACAGCCTGGTGGAATCGTCTCTTCTATTCATGCGTTCTGGTCTTTTTTCAATCTCTATGGCTTCTCTGATGATTCTGTGGCTGGGATTTTCTATAGTGGCTAGGGTTTTGGTGCCATTGAAGTTGATGCTATGACCTGTGGCTTCCATGTGTTGGACTTGTGAGGAAGTGTGTTCCAGCTTTTTGATTGCATTTTTGTGTTCATCCAGGCGGGTACTTATTCTTCTATCGGTCTGTCCAATGTATGTGGCCGGGCATGATGCACAGGGGATTTCGTATATGCCTTGGTTTTCCAGGTCAATTTTATCTTTGGGGTTTCTAAGGATGGCTTCTATTTTTCTGTCTGTGATGTCTGTGTAGTATCTTACTAATTTTATCTGTTATATATATATGTATATGTATATGTATATGTATATGTATATGTATATGAATGTTATATATGAATGGAATAGAATAATAGAGTTGGAAGGGACCTTGGAGGTCTTCTAGTCCAACCCCCTACTTAAGCAGGAAACCCTAAATGATTTCAGGTGAATGGTTGTCCAATCTCTTCTTAAAAACTTCTAGTGTTGGAGCATTTACAACTTCTGGAGGCAAATTGTTCCACTGGTTAATTGTTCTAACTGTCAGGAAATTTCTCTAGATTGCTTCTCTCCTTGATTGGTCTCAAGTTTAAATAAAGGTGGGATATCTATCTAATAATAATATTAAGAGAAAGACTGGGACTGAGTGACTGAGAGGAAAGAGAACGGCAAACATGACATTTGAATTGGGAACTTCGTGTTCCAACGTTACACTTTCTCAGCTGAAATGCCAAGAATCGTGGGAATTGAGAGCCAGAAATATTTCAGCACGGAAATGTCAGTTATATGTCAACAATCAAGTGTTATCCAGCTTTGCAGGGGGAAAAAATGTTAGTGTTTCTTAACCTCAGCCATTTTAAGATGTATGGACTTGAAGTCCCAGAATCCCCTAGCCACCATTGCTGGCTAGGGAATTCTGGGAATTGAAGTCCATACATCTTAAAATGGCTGAGGTTGAGACTGAGTTTACACTATGGGAAGGATGATAGAATTAAACTACAGAAAGAAATGCAACTTCATGCTGGCAAAGGAAAGGATATGATTTACTGGCCCCCTTTTTTTTTTACTATGCATAAAGATCTTTATTTAGCTTTTTCATAGATTGAGAAGTACGTATGTATCTTGAGTTCAACAGAGCTGCAGAGTTGAAAGTCAAGGAAGTGCTTTCTTGTTAATAATTTATTAACTGCTTTTACCGTGCACATAAAAAGAAATTCTCACTCTTAAAGGAAAAATATACTTGAAGAAAACGAAACCGTATAATCCTAAAAAGGAAAATAGAAAACACTTCTGTAATATTCTCAGTGAGTCTAAGATGACTCTTTCATTTTCAAGATAAATCACGTGGAAGAAAACAAAAAGAAAGCTAATTTTTTGTGAAATCGCCACCTATGATACCTTAGTTTGCGCTTATCTTTTTTGAGGTCCATTGAACTATAAACTAATCGTACAAGCCTGGATTTATGTTGCACGCTAGGTTAAAACATGGTTTGCTAGATTGCAATTCAAGGGCTGAGTTTACATATCACATTGCACAATTAATGCATGTCAAGACTAGCGGTAATGTTTTCACATTTATTTCACTATTTATTCAATTTGTATAAATATATACCATGCAGTCATGGTTAGTTTATCTAGCTCCGGTATGATATGCAATGCAAAACGCTTTGGCTAATTCGTGGATCAATGCATTGCATGAACCAGGAAACTGAAAAATTCAGTTATCAGCTTAAATGTCTGTAGAGAGTCTCAGTCATCCAGGTTGATCCAAAGATGCTTCTTCAGGAGGCCACTGGATTTCCTGGTTTTTCTTTGAAGACGTTTCTGTTCTCATCCAAGAAGCTTCTTCAGCTCTGACAGGATGGTGGAGAATGGAAGGGTTTATCTTCTTTGCAGACAGCTGGTCATTTGCACCCTTTAGAGCAAGAGTCTTCAAACCTGGCAAGTTTAAGACTTGAGGACTTCAACTCCTAGAATTCCTGAGCTAACATGACTGAAGGAGGAATTCTGGGAGTTGAAGTCCCCAAGTCTTAAAGCTGTCAAGTTTGAAGACCCTTCCTTTAGAGTAGGGGTCTCCAACCTTGGCTCCTGGAAGCCTGGCGGACTTCAACTCCCAGAGTTCCACAGCCAGCAAAGCTGGCTGTGGAATTCTGGGAGTTGAAGTCCGCCAGGCTTCCAGGAGCCAAGGTTGGAGACCCCTGCTTTAGAGGGTCATTGAAGTCCAGCTGCCTCCTGAAAAAAGCACCTTTTGGGACAACCATGACCTGGATGACTGAGAATCTCTACAGACTTTAAGCTATTCAGTTTGGGATAAACAGCCTTTGAATGAGGGTGGGAGTAGGAATGAATTTCCAGAGGAAAAACTGCAGACTACAGGAACCAGTACCACTACTCAGGTGACCCTGAGAACACAGATAAACCTCCAAGTGGCCTCAATGACCCTCTAAAAGGAGGCAAATGACCAGCTGTCTGCAAGGAGTATAAATCCTTCAATTCCCCACCATCCAGTCAGAGCTGAAGAAGCTTCTTGGATGAGAAGTCAAACATCTTTCAAAAAAAACCCAAGAAAATCCAGTTGCCTCCTGAAAAAGCACCTTTGGGACAACCAGCTTAAATGTGTTGTATGAACAGGAAAGGAGACTGAAAAACACGGGACTTCAGTCCCTTTGAGGCAAAATGTCTTCCTAAGCATCAAAGTTAGAGCTGGATGGAAAACTGAAAAACAACTCAAAACAAAGTCACTGAGTCAAGGAACCTATCAATTTAATAAGTAAGTAATACATAAAACCCAGAAGAAGGAAAACCACTTTTGTTTCCAAAGTCAACTCAACCTTCCTATCCTAAAAAGATCCCGCAGAGTGGGTTGGTATTCTGTAAAATCTGGCAAAACCACTGGACAAAGTCAAAAGATCAGAACACTACAACATTGTTAAATCTTTGCCTGTTAGCAGAACTCAGGACAATCCCAATCCACATTTCCATGAGCAAGAGGTGCCCTCTGTCACATATTAGTACCACTTTATAAAGCCTATTATAATATATTAGTAGCACTTTACAAAAGTAAGGCCACACCTGGAAGAAAGCATCCAGTTATGGTCACCACATTATATTAAAAAAAGATGTTGAGACTTTGGAAAAAGTGCAGAGAAGAGCAACTGAGATGATTAAAGGCCTGGAGATTAAAATTTACGAAGAACGGTTGCAGGATATGGGTTTCGCTAGTCTAGAGAAAAGACTAGGAGTGACATGATAACAGAATTCCAATATTTGAGGGGCTGCCACAACAAGGATGAGGTTAACTTAGTTTCCAAAGCACCCAGAAGGCAAGATGAGAAACAATGGATGGAAACTAACCAAGGAGAGAAGCAACCTGGAATTAAGGAAACATTTCCTAACAGTGAGGACAATTAACCAGTAGAACAGTTTGCCACTAGAAATCGTGGACACTCCATCACTGGAGGTTTTTAAGAAGAGACTGGACAGTCACTTATCTGAAAGTATAGATTCTCCTGCTTGGGCATGGGGCTGGACTAGAAGACCTCCAAGGTCCCTTCCAGCTCTATTCTGATAGACTGATGAAGGCAGATAACCCCAGCTCCTCCCTTGTTGGGTATGTAGAGTTTACACCTTTAGAGAGAACTTGATAAGCTGGAGGACAGAGGCGGGAACAAACGTTAAATATTGGGTCTATATATCTCCAAACAGCTTCTGTTATACAGTTGGAAGTTGAAGAAATTGAAGGAAGTCCGAATCATTGAAAAAACTGATTTAGGAGTAATCAATTTTCGATATAAACAAGTTAAGATTTAGTCAGGAAGTTGTGTGAGATTTGTTTGGTTTTGGTGTGGATCTGTTTTTAGAGTTGTGTGTGTGTATGTGTGAGTAGATAGACAGATAGATAGATAGAAAAGGAATCAAGTTTATCTTTTCCTTTTACACTTTCTTCAAACTAAAGACATTAATTACTTTTACTTAAGACTCTCTCCTATACCCTGGAATCATCCTCTCTCTCTTCTGAAATCATGCAGAACCTCATAATTATACCATATTACTTTAATCCTGCAGTCTGCTTGGAGAATTACAATTTATCTTGCCTATTTTTTAAACCAAGTAGCATTTATTCTCCTCTGGTACTGAATGTGACATTTAAAGTGAGAAATAATTTTTTTTAGTATCTTTTCCTAATAGCCTGATTTTGCTTATCTCCTGTAAGATTGGCGGGCCGTGGAAGGACCAACCCAGGGTTATTTCAAACTTACAAACTTAAGATGAGTGCACTTCAATTCCCAGAATTTTCCACCTCCTAAGCCTTCTGAACTTATTTGCTTTATAAAACATTTTTGACGATGCCAGCGTGATACTATTAGGAGATAGATGGTGACAGTAGGAACAACCAAATTACTATCCCAAAACAAACAGGGTGGGACATTTCAAGAGAAGACTTGTAATCCCTGTGTCCTCTATTCTACAGGCACATCTGTCCCACTACACAACCCTTCAAAACATTGGTATAACATGTCCAAAAGGAGCTTCCTCCCCCCACTTTGAAATAGTTTTGCTTCCCACCCAAAGTTTCTTCAGTTCTAACCGAGTTAATTAAATTAGGACTTAAGAAGCTTCTCGGATGAGCAGTGAAACATTTTCAAAACAAAACAAAACAAGAAAGTTTGGTTGACTTTTGGAAAAAGCACCTTTGGGGGATAAACTATGACATGGATGATTGACAAGCCCCATAGACATCTGCGTAACATCATTGAGAGTCAACGCAATCCCCTCCATCCTTCAGTTTTGACTCTCATGCGTGGGTGCCCAAGAGATAAGCAGACGCAGTGATCAGCACTAAGCAGAAAGTAGGGCAGATCCAGTTTGGTGCAGTGGGGGCTATCAGGACAGAAATCAGCTAAGATCCCAGAGATCTAATCTTGCCCTACCTGGGTGACCTGAGTGACCTTGTATCAGTCCCTCTCCAAAGGCAGCCAAGGCAAAATATATTTATATACCTACAAAGTACTTACTTTATTTACTTACTTATTTATTTTAGAAAAATGTATATTGCTGGCTTTTCGCCCATAGTGACCCAAGGGGGCTTCCACAAATATAAAAGCATCATAATAAAAATAAAAATCAAAAAAAGAAAAGATTAAACAATAATAAAATAGCAGCCAGCCCCCCTCCCCCATCCGGGCGACAACACCTATTCATACTATTCATATTAATGGGCTCCACTCCATCCCTTTCTGGCTTCCCCTCACCTCTCCAAAAACGTCCCCCAAAACCTGGCCAAGAAAACCACGCAAGGACCGGTTGTTTCACCCGTGGGGCTGGCTCCAAGGCGCGCGCACCCGACGTTATGCAGGGCAAGCACTTGGACCCCTAACCGGTTCCGGAGCCCCGTTTGCAGGGCCGAGGGGTGACCCCCCTGGTCCCCTAAAAGGGGTCGCCTTTTGGAGGGATGCAGGAAAGGCGTCATGAGCCTCTCCAACCTCCACCGATATAAGACCCGCGGTTGGGTTTTGCGCCGCGGCCATGCGCCAAGGTCGAGCAAGGCTTGGGAAGGTGCCCGGCTGGGAAGACGCGTGTCCTCGGGCCGGGGGAAGTTCCCAGCCCGGTCCGCTTTGGCTGGGGATGATGGGGGGAAGGGGAAGAATCCGGGCATCCAGGTCAAGGACAGGCAACCCGGCCGAGACGCACCTCTCGGAAGCCTCTTGGAGTGTTGCCGCCGCCGCCGCCGCCGCCATCTCCACCGCCTCCCGTGGGAAGGTCCGCCCGGTCCCCGCGAAGCCCCGGCGCGGCTTGTGCCGGCTCAGCGTCCCCCGCAGGGCATCCCCGCGCGGGGGTGGGTGGGGGGTGGGAGAGAAGGAAAGAAGCGCCGCAGAAGGAGCGCGCAAAGCCCGGATGAGCCTGGCGAGGCCCCTCGCCTTGCGCAATCCGCGCGCTCTCGCCGGCGCCACCCCAGCTTCTCCGGCTTCCGGGCCCGCCTAGAGACGCGGCAAATTGACGCCTCCGCCGTTGGGCCGGCTCGAGCCTTCTGCAAGCGGGCGCCCGCCGGAAAGGCGGCTGCTGGAGAGTGTGTGTGTGTGTCTTGGTAGTCCAGAGGAGGGAAGGGGGGGCACGCACAAGCCTAAGAGCCCAGCGCCCTGGCCAAAGGCGGGACTCCATCTCCCATCATCCTCTCCGCTGCTGTGGGGTGGGGGATGACGAAGTTTGGAGTTGGACTGCAGCTTCCATCATCCTCTCCGCTGCCTTGGGATGGGGATGAGGTTTGGAGTTGGACTGCATCTTCCATCATCCACTCAGCCGCTGTGGGATGGAGGATAATGAGGTTTGGAGTTGGATTGCATCTTCCATCATCCTTTCTGTTGCTGTGGGATGGGGATGATGAGGTTTGGAGTTTGACTACATCTTCCATCATCCTCTCCGCTGCCATGACAGGGAGGATGAGGTCTGGAGTTGGACTGCATGATCCATCATTCCAGTATTTAAGGGTTAGGGTTCAGAAGAAGAGAAAACTAAGATGACCAAAGGCCTGGAGACTGAAACATGAAGAATGGCTGCAGGATTTGGGTTTGGCTAGTCTAAAGAAAAGAAGAATTGGGGAGACATGATAGTAGAACTTCAGTATTTGAGGGGCTGCCACAAAGAAGAGGGGGTCAAATTATTCTCCAAAGTGCTGGATGGCAGGACAAGAAAAAATGGATGGAAACTAACCAAGGAGAGAAGCAACCTGGAATAAAAACAAGGACAAATATGGCTGAAGATCAGTTTCTACCCAGGGCAGTAACTCTACTGAATTCCACTGTATAGTGCAATATGAATGCAATATCAGGGGTTTTCAATTCAATTGCATAGAATGTGAAGGATGTGTGTTTGTGTTTATTTTCATAGCCATTATGTACACTGAAGAGGGTGTTTAATTTCTTTGCATGATGTGCAATGACAATAAACTAAACTAAACTAAATTTAGGAGAAACTTCCTAACAGGGAGGACAATTAACCAAGGCACCTGAAGGCCGGACAAGGAATAATAGGTGGAAACTGAACAAGGAGAGGGATTCAACCTGGAAATGAGGAATTTTGTGGCAGTGAGAACAATCAACCAATGGAATAGAAGTTGCCTTCGGAAGTGGGAGCTTCATCACTGGAAGCTTTCAAGAAAGGACTGGACTGCCATCTGCCAGAAATGGTGTAGGGTCTCCTGCTTGGGTGGAGGGGGTTGGGCTAGATGACCTCCAAGGTCCCTTCTCAGTCTATTATTCTGTTGAATGTCCTGTCTTTCCTCCCTCTCTCGATCCCATTGCTTCCAACCCATTTCTTCCGCTGGGCAAAGCCCAAAGCCAAAAAATAAAAAATACAGCGCTGCTCCTTTAAGAACGAACCATGACATCATTTCCCACCTAACCCCACACATCCCCGCCCTCTGCCTTTCGGCGTTCGCTCCACCGAACTTGAACACGGAAGGCCCGCCTCCCGCGGCGCGGGGAAGCCAATTGCTGACGAACTGCCCAGCGGAAACGCCTCCCGTTCGCGGGAGGACGGCGTCGCCGCTGCCGATTGGACGAGACGCTTGCCCATCTACCTTTGTCCCCCCTCCCCCTCCTTTTCCAGCAGCCGGGTTAGGGTGCGCGAGGTTGGGTGGTGGTTCCCGGGGCCCGGCGGCTGAGCTCCAGCGGGTGAGGCAGGCGGGCGGTCCGGAGTCATCGCTCGGCCAGGCCCAGCGGCCCCGGCCATGGAATCCTACGATATCATCGCCAACCAGCCCGTCGTCATTGACAACGTAAGCCTGCAAGGCCGGACGAGCAGCCGAAGCGGGCGGGCGGGGGAAAGAGAGAGCCGCGCCCGGCGAGGCTGCAGCAAAGGCGGCGGATGAGGTCCCGGAGCTGGGTGGGGCCTTGGCCTTCGCCCCAGCCCCGCCTCGGATCTGTAGATACGATAGATTTCTGCCAGGCTTTTGCCTAGAAGGGCCCTCGGGGGGAAACTATGGGGGGGGGGCAACGTTAAGCCAGGATGCGGAACCCCTAAACCTGGTTTGGTTTGGGCCCAGCGGGTCGTGTGGACCCCCAGGATAAGGAGGGATGTGGGTCCGGCATAGGCGGACGAAGATGAAGAGGGAGACCGGCCGCTCTGGACGCTGGGATTACTCAGCGGAATCGGGTAGCCTGTGCCTTGAATAAAAAACTATTATTATTATTATTATTATTATTATTATTATTATTATTATTATTATTATTATTATTATTATTATTATTATATCAACATGAAAGTCAACTGAACATCTACAAATGTATAGCCATTGTCATTGACTGGTGCTGATGGTTGATATGGGTTGCTGGCAGCATCCAAGGGATCAACCAAGTATATTATTAGTATTAGTATTATAAGTGTTTATTATTAGTATTATTAAATGTTAAGTAATAATAATGTACAATATTATTCTTATTATGCCAGCCAGATGTTCAGACTGGGGTTTGGCGTTTTGTCTACCTATCAAATCCTTACCAAAGACCTGGGATAGGCAAATCTGGATGTTTACTACTACTACTACTACTACTACTACTACTACTACTACTATTATTATTATTATTATTATTATTATTATTATTATTATTATTATTATTAAATCTTTAATGAGATTCACAGCCTTTGGGGCTGGTTGGTAGCTCAACAGTTCGAGTCCTAAACAAGGACCTAGGAACTGTTCAGGTAGCTTCAGAGGATGTAAGCTGTTCCAAGTTGGGTGGGTTTTTTGTAGAATCAGGGTACTCAAGTCTGATAAATTCCAAATAGCGAGGCAGCCCTTTAGGTATTGCTCCAAGGGCTCCAATTACAATAACACATGATTTCTTTTTCCACTTCAATTTCCACTTCAATCTTTTTAACTTCAATTTGTAAGTCCTGATAATTGGTGATTTTTTCCTGATGAATACATTATATTATTATTATCATTATCATCATCATTATCATTAAACATTAATCTCAGTCAACTGAACATTTAAAAATGTATCACAAATATCATTGACTGGCACTGGTGGTTGATACAGGTTGCTGCCAGCATTCTAAGTATCCACCATATTATTATTATTATTATTATTATTATTATTATTATTATTATTATTATTATTATTATTATTATTTTATTATTTTATTATTATTATTTTATTATTATTATTTTATTATTATTATTTTATTATTATTATTTTATTACTATGATTATTCACAGTCAGTCAGATGTTCAGTCTGGGACTGGCATTTTTGACTACTTATTGAAACCTTACCAAGGACCTGGGATAGCCAAATCTGGATGTTTGGCAGTGTAGTTATTCTTGTTGTTGTTTGACAGTGTTGTTATTGTTAATCATCATCATCATCCTCCAGTTGTGAACCAGTTGTTCAGACTGAGTTTGGCATTTTTCTCTACCTGTACAGTATAGGAAATGCAAAAGAGAGAAAAAGGCATTAGTGTTGATCATGGTCCCTACTGATTATTTTGTTAGAGCCATGCGTTTTATTTTATTTTTTGACAGCGGTAGTTGCTCTTTGGGGCTCTACCTGATAGCACTGTTTCCTGTCCTTAATTTCCTTGGGTTAAGAATATATTCTTATTGTAATGCCTGCTAAAATATTTGCCACTGTGCATGTTAATACCTCTATTTTCTTGCAGATGCTTTTTTGCTCCTTTCCAGGTGAGCCCTTCAATAAGTGATTTACATATAGAATAGAATAGTATACTTTAGTTGGATAAGTGTGGTTAGGCGCACAAGAAATTTGTCTCCTTGTGTGTCTAAATGCACTTGACCAAATTAAATGTTCTACTCTACCTTATAAATAAATCTCTTACTGAGCTTTGATTATGATCAAAACCATTCAAAATCCTAGTTTATTAGCATAATCCATAAATTGGTGGTACTATAGTGCTTCTGCATGAGGAAGACACCAGTTTCAATCCCTGCTATTAGTTAATGAAGAATGAGTGGGTGGGAAAAGGAAGGACCAATCTTTGTAGAATAACCTGACAGCCAACATATAATCTATATAGATATAAAAGCGAAAGACCACTCACGCATCATCACAGAATCTCCAGAACCGTAAAGCCTACAAACTTGAAATTTGGCACGTATATTCTTCTTGGCTTCTAGGTGCTCACTAGGAAAGGATTTTTCCAAATGACCATCAGAGCATTCGTATTATTTTGGATATTATTATTATTAACATGCTCTGATGCTAAGGAGTTCTACTCCCCCTCCCCACCTGAAAAGAAATCTCTTCCAAATGCAAAACGCAAGCAGAGGAGTTTCAGTTTTACAGCAGCAACCAGCTTTAGTACAGAATAGTTGAGCTAAGCCACGGCAGGCTCCTTGCTGTCTCTTTCTTGGTCACACAGCCAATACTGTTTCATTTTCCAAACATCCCTCAACTCTCATACACTGACAGGATGCTAGCCAGATGAATACTGATGGATGCTGGTAGGCAGAGGCACAATTCCCCCCCTCCTTATTTTCCTCCCCAAAAATTAAGCCCGGCTACATAGTTTCATAGTGAAGCACGGTTATCTAGCTAGTAATGTATAACACTGTGAGGCATGGAAAATAAATACAGTAGTCCTTGGCTTACAACATTTAGTGACCGTTCAAAGTTACAATGGCCTGGGAAAAAAGTGAATTACGACCGTTTTTCCCCTTGTTTGATCAAAATTCAGGCGCTTGGCCATTTGGTTCATACTTATGACCCATTGCAGTGTCCCGGGGATCATGGATTTTTTTTTTTTTTTGCAACCTTCTGACCGACGTATAAAGTAACCGGGGGAAGCCAGATTCATTTAAAAACCCAGTTACTGCAGTGATTCACTTAACAACCGGGGCAAGAAAGGTGCAAAACTCACTTAACACATATCCCACTTAACAGAAAAGTTTTGGATCAATTGTGGTGGTAAATCGAGGACTACCTGCAACTAACTGGATTCTCTAGTTGTTGTACGTGAGGTAAGTTAACATTAGCTCCTCTACTGCAGATTGAGAACATTTAAGCTGCTGAAGTGGCTTGTCTGGAATAACTACTATTTGAAAGGAACGCTTCCGTGTTTTCCCAATCAGTAGCTCAGTTATATAATCAATACATTATGCTGATCCATGGCATAAAACCATCATAAGTCAATGCCGTCTTTTAATATAATGTAACTTTAAAATGAGTCTTCCTGAACTTCGGATATGTCAGCGTTTCAGAATTGTAGCTGATAGGGCCAATGGACTAAGGATATTACGTTTGATAAGAGTCTACACCTTCAAAGGAATTCCCACGAATATGTGTGATAGAATGACTTGGCATTTGAATAACTGCATGAAATGAAGATGTGTCCAGATCTTAATCTAGATGTGGTTTTTGTAGGATCAACCAATATAAAAATCTACATTATAGTAAAGATTGTATAATTAAAGTTTAGCTCTCAGCACAGTACTGACAATGTTGGTAATACTATTAACATTGAAGAGTCTTTCTTTCCTTTGACAATTAACAATTATATTGAGCACCGCGTATGCTTATTCCTGAGAGATGAGTTGAAGTTCACTCCCCTTTTGGAACGCGGGTTGATTCTTTTCGGTTGAAGGGAAAAAGTCCAGTGCTTACACATACTTCAGTTTCCGGCTGCAATTGTATGGGTGCACATGGAGTACAACCTGTTGGGATTTAGTGCATCTTTCTTCTCAGCATAGGTGAATGTGACATGGTTATTGTGCTGCAGGTGAAAGGACAACTTGCCCCTAATTTGACATTCATTGCATCAATTGGATTTGTTGGGATTTTATTGCTAGCTCTGGACTTTTTAACGTGCACTACAAACCACATGGAAAATTGCAATAGCCCTTAGACTTATATACTGCTTTACAGTCCTCTCTCAGCTGTTTAGAGAGTCAGCCTCTTGTCCCCCCAACAATCTGGGTCCTCATTTGACCCACGTGGGAAGGATGGAAGGCTGAGTCAACCTTGAGCCTGGTGGGATTTGAACTGCCAAATTGTAGGCAGCTGGCTGCAGAAGTAGCTTGCAATACTATACTCTAACCACTGCGCCACAGAAGCTCCTCAAAAAATCCTATCTAAGGAGCTAGAAGAGAACAACGTAAAATTCTCTTGGCCCCAAGTATCCCTCTGTATAAAAGTTTAGATCTGGAAGAAATACATACACAAGGCTTAAACATCTCCACTGCTTTGTCAGAGACCGCGTGTCTCCCTTTGGTCTCCGAGGAACACTTGAATGGAAGACATTTAATCTGAGAAGCGATATCTACAGAAAGGGAAGGAAAACCTCAGTGCCACCTTTATGCCACTAAGCAACGTGTGGCAAACTTTTCTCTGCTACCAAGTGTGTTTTGAACCAAAATGTCTTCTGCCTTGCTGTTGACAAGGTGGGTTTTTTGTTTTTTTGTTTGTTTGCATACAGGGTTCAGGAGTAGTTAAAGCTGGTTTTGCCGGAGATCAGATTCCGAAGTACTGTTTCCCAAACTAGTGAGTATTGCTGCAGAATTCCTTGTTTTGTAGGTTGTTAGGTATAGAAAGTTGGGAAACAAGAGGGGGAGGGGGATAAGGGTTGATGATCAATTGTAAAGGGTACTCCAGTGTAAATAGTAAGTGGGAATTACCTTTGGAAACAGGGCAAAGAGACACAGCCAAGGGAACAACTAGATAAAAGGCAGCTGGGTCCAGAGCAGGAATGCAGGTGGAGCAACAACCCAGCCAATTTCTTGTGCTGTAAATGAGATGCTGGGAAAATCGTCCTTTCAGATTTGCGAGAATCCGTTAATGTAATCTTCTATATATATAAAAGCGAAATGCCACTCAAGCATCATCACAAAATCTCCAGAACCATAAAGCCTACAAAACTTGAAATTTGGCACCTATGTTCCTCTTGGCTTCTAGGTGCTAAGAAAGGATTTTTCAAAATGACCCTCAGAGCATTTAGAGTATTTCCTATATTATTATTATTATTAACACACTCTGATGCTAAGGAGTTCTACTCCCCCTCCCCACCTGAAAAGAAATCTCTTCCAAATGCAAAACATAAGCAGAGGAGTTTCAGTTTCACAGCAGCAAGCAGCTTTAGTACAGAACAGTTGAGCTAAGCCACCCCCAGGCTCCTTGCTCACACAGCAAATACTGTTTCAGTTTCCAAACAGCCCTCAGCTATCTCACACACTGAGAGGATGCTAGCCAGATGAATACCGATGGATGTTGTTAGACAGAGGCACCATTTTTTCCCCCTTATTTTTCTCCCCCAAAACTGAGCCCGATCACATAGTTTCGTAGCGAAGCACGGGTATTGAGCTAGTCTTACAATGAAGTTGAATTAGGTTGTCTCATTGTGTTTTCTGTCTGGTCTGCCTTGTAAGATTGACGCACACTCATGTGCAGTGATAATTGTTCTCTTTCTTGCTAGTGTGGGCCGCCCGAAACATGTCCGCGTTATGGCCGGAGCACTCGAAGGAGATCTCTTCATTGGACCAAAAGCAGAGGTAAAAATCCCACCCACAGCACCTCTAAGCTATCCCTCCCCTCCGGTACCAAAGGTGGTGCAAACCCAGAAGGGCCCCATTGTTGTAATGACGAGGCAGTCGAGTTGTTTGATCATGAACAACTGAATCATGATGATCTTTATTGGAGATTGGAACATTCCTGCAATTACAACTCTACACCCCAAAACCCAGAGCCACTCAGTCTTTGCCAGGTTTCATTTGAACCCTGTTCCCCACCTCAAATGGTAATTGACTTGATTTGTCTCTCTCTTAATTAAGAGTTTTGCTTATAGTGGTAGCGCTTAGGCTTATATACCATTTCATAATGCTTTTACAGTCCCTCTCGAAGCAGTTTACAGAGTCATCATATTGCCCCCAACAATCTGGGTCCTTATTTTATCAATCTTAGAAGGATGGGAGGCTGAGTCAACCTGTCAGGATCAAACTTCTGTCAGTAGGCAGAGTCAGCCTGCAATACTGCATTCTAACCACTGTACCACCATGGCTCTTACACTACAAAAAGAACAGATATGAACAATAGTTTATTCAATGCTCACAGGCAAATAGAAGCACATGTGTTTTAAAAACTGTGCTTTTTAGAGAGGTTTAGTGGTGCTTTGCAATAGGCCACCTTTGAACTTTTCTGTGGCATCCATGTTGGACATTGTCCGTTCTCCTCACCCAAGAGGATTCATTTTCTGGCTGCTGGGTGCTGTCATGCCCCTGTTGGAGACTGACTCCAAGGGAAAGGAGGAACAGCTGACAGGAAGTGGGAGTGTGGTTCCGGAGGTTGGGGAGGAGGCTGGGGAAGGGCAAAGGCCAGCTGGGCAGTTAGAGGAAGACCCAGGCCCATCTCCTCTCCATCCTAGGGCACGCAGGGAGGAGAGGATAAGGGAGGAACGTGAATGGCGTGGCCTACGGGGGAGGAAAGAGCCTTGATCCTCTTCATGGGCTGTAGCTGTGAGAACTGGTTAAAAGGCTGGACATGCGTATGGGCCAGTGCTGGAAACAAAGCGTGGAAATGTCTCTGGTCTGTCGTTCCTCTCTTGAGTTTGGCATCCTTCCCAGTGTGTGTTCCGATATCTGTGGACATCTTCAAGCCCTTCTCTTGCCTGGTTCCCTTAATTGCTTCAGTGTGGTTTGTGTTGTTTCTACTCATTATAATTATAGGCATTTTTAGTTTAAATGGTATTTCCTTCTTTTCATAACTGGTTGTGGGGGAGTTTTTTGTCTCCAGTCAAGGATATTTGAAGCAAAGTGAAGGAATAAAAGGGACTTCCATCTGTTTTTGTGACTGTGTTTATTTTGTATCCCATCCTGGGTCATCACAGATACCATCCTGTGCAGCAGAATTCTTTCTCTTTCTTCTGTAGGAACACCGAGGGCTTTTATCCATCCGGTACCCCATGGAGCATGGCATTGTCCGGGACTGGAACGACATGGAAAGAATCTGGCAGTATGTTTATTCCAAAGACCAGCTGCAGACATTTTCAGAAGAGGTAATAACGTCGTCCCTGGTCACGAGATCGGGTGGAGATTTGTTAACCTTCTATGTTTATTTTTATATTTTAACATTTTTAGAAATGACGGTGTAGACCAGGGCTGTCCAGCCGTGGCAACTTCAAGACTTGTGGACTTCAAATGCCAGAATTCCCCAGCCAGCATGCTGTTGTAGGCCCCTTTTGGCATTAAAGAAACGATGCAGCTTCGGTTAGCTTGGTGCCCTGAGAGAACTGTTGTGTACTGCAATATGAATTGTTTTTTCAAAAAAAAGTTTTTATTAAACATACAGAAAAAGAAAGAAAAAGATATTTAAAAAACAATGAACATGGTGCAATCATCCTAACCGACATAGTTGTCTTACATTGCTAAGTCATTTAAAAAATAATACACATTTACATTTTATATACATTTTTCTCTTTCTTGGGTGTTTTTTTTAACCTTAAGTCCTTCATTTTCCTTCCTCTCTTTCTCTTTTCTTTCTTAGTCCAATTTTTTAATTCATTAAAAATGGCTTCTTCTTCTTCTTCTTCTTCTTCTTCTTCTTCTTCTTCTTCTTCTTCTTCTTCTTCTTCTTCTTCTTCTTCTTCTTCTTCTTCTTCTTCCTCCTCCTCCTCCTCCTCCTCCTCCTCCTCCTCCTCCTCCTCCTCCTCCCTCCTCCTCCTCCTCCTCCTCCTCTTCCTCTGCTTCCTCCATTTGTTGTTGTATTTGCTGGTAAGTAGCAAGTGCCATTTCTAAAAAATGAAAGATATCTCCCAAAGAGTTCTTTCTTTCTTTCTTTATTTTTCCATATTCCTTTCTTAGTTCATCAATAGATAAAGCCATTATAAACCTTTCTTTTTCTTCTTTTTCCCCCTCTTCTTCTTCTTCTTAAAACAACCAAGATGTTTCAAAACTTAAAAGACAGTTCCCCAAAGTCCCAGAGTCATCAAGCATCCAAACAGAGCAGAAAGTTCTTTCCTTTATGGGGTAATATCAATTAAGAAAAAAAAAAACCAGTCTGTAGTTTAAAGCCTTATTGCAGTTAAAATCTTCAAGGCATCTCCTCCAACAAGATCTTGATGTAGGTTTTTTTTTTTTTTTTGTCCTCTCCTTTCCCACTTATAACAAAGAGCTTTAAATTTTACCTTCTTTAGAAAAGCAGTTTTTTCAGTGCCATTTGCTAAGTCCGTAGAGAAGGAGAGTAAACTTTCCCTTTCATCACCTCCATTCACCGCCTTTAGAATCTCCTCTGGAAACAATGTATCATTCAAAAAATGGTGATTTTCAGGATATTGGATCCTTCTTGAAGTCCCGGTAGCCAAAGAACTTTCACTTCAAAACTTTCTCCTTCTTCCTCCCACACATTCTTATCCAGTTGCCGGCTTCTTTGTGGCGGCCATTACTGACCGCCGCTCCACCATCTTGAGAAAAGGAGGTTTTGCCGGGTGAGAAAGGGGGTCTGCGACACCCCCAAGCCCCTATCCAGCTCCCCCCTATCTTCGGCTGCCTCTATGGGGCAGCCTTATCTTCCAGACCCATCGGGATTGGAGGCACCAAGACTGCTAGCGCAAACAGGGATCGCGCTGAAACACGCCCTGCCGCCACTGAAACTTGGCAAACTGGAACCACCTTAATCATTTCTTATTTTCTTGATCCTTCTAGTGATAAAACTTGTCCCATATTTTGTAATAATCAGATTCGTCCTTATTTTTTAATTCTTTTGTCAATTTATCCATTTCTACACACATATAAATTTTCCTAATTATTTCTATTTCACTTGGAGTTTCCTTGCATTTCCACTGTTGGGCATAAGCTAATCTTGCAGCTGTGATTATATGGATCATTAGATATATAATATCTTGGTCGTATTTTCCCTCATTAATTCCTAACAAGAAAAATTCGGGTCTATATTTTATTATAATTTTACACATCTTTTCTAACCCTTTCTGGATTTTCTGCCAAAACATTTGGACTTCTTTGCAATTCCACCGTAAAGGATAATGCGTTCCATTTTCCTTATTACACTTCCAACATACAGGGGAAAGATTTGGGTACATTTTAGCCAATTTTAATGGCAGAATATGCCACCTATGAAGCAATGTATATAAATTTTCTTTAAACAATGTAGCCAAGGTCATTTTTTTTGTTTTGTTCCCATAAAATTTGCCAGTCATCCAAATTTATACTATATGAATTGTTGATCCAGTACATCCAGAGAGCAGTTGGAGAACGTGCAAAAGAGATGTACATGGACAGTGGTACTTTGGTACTCATTGTTAGTAGTTCTGGGAAGAGCGATGAGTACCGAACAAATTTCACCCATAAGAAATGCAGTGGTACCTTGGTACTCAACAGCTTTGAAACTCATTGAATTTGGCACTCAAGACATTTTGACACAAAAATTTTCTCCCGGTATTCATGGTTTGTTTAGTACTCAACGTACAAGGTAGAACTTGTCAGAATCAGCGTTGTGACTCGCTACATTATTCCTTATGGGAAAAATTTGTTTGGTACTCATTGGTTTTGGTTCTCATTACACCTCCCAGAACCGATTAATGATGAGTACCGAGGTACCACTAATGTAGTGAGTCACCAGGCAGCCAATACTGACAAGTTCAAGCTTTGGCATTGAGTACCAAGCAAACAATGAGTGCTGGGACAAAAATTTTGACATCAAAACACGTCAAGTGTTTTGAGTACCAAATTCGATGAGTTTCAAAGTAGTTGAATACTAAGGTACTCTACCACTATATATTGCAGGGAGAAGGGAATTTGAGCCTTGGGGATCCTCTGGTAGTTTCCTAATCAGTAGGAGGTGGAAAACCACATTTATGGTAAAGAGTTGGGTTCCACAGCTTTCTAGATCCTGCTTCCTGCTATAATGTGTTTTGTGTCTGGGTGGTTCAGATGCCCTTGGCTCCAAATTTGGTTCTAATTAAACATGTTCCCGAAGAACACAATGTTGTGAAAAATGTGGTTTAATAGAGAGGCCCTTCACATTAAATGGCAATAGCACTTAGACTTCCATATCGCTTCACTGTGCTTTACAGCCCTCTCTAAACGGTTTACAGAGTCAGCCTCTTACCTCCAACGATCTGGGTCCTCATTTGACCCACCTCGGAAGGATGGAAGGCTGAGTCAACTTTGAGCTGGGTTGGACAGATGCATGGTGAAGGGAAGGGAAGAAGGAAGGAAGGAAGGGCAATAGCACTTAGACTTATATACCACTTCGTGTTGCTTTTACAGCCCTGTCTAAGCAGTTTACAGAGTCAGCCTCTTGCCCCCAACAATCTGGGTCTTCATTTGACCCACCTCGGAAGGACAGAAGGCAGAGTCAACCTTGAGCCTGGTGAGATTGGATCTGCCAAAATTGCAGGCAGCCGGCAGTCGGCAGAAGTAGTCTGCAGTACTGCACTCTGACCACTGCGCCACCAAGGCTCTTATGCTATACGTCACATTGTGTTCTTAGGAAAGTGAATAGAATTAGCGTTGCTGCCATTTCAGTGGCTTCATACTGGATTGGGGGCCTTTTTGGGTGGGATGTCCGATGGGAAGCTTGGTGACATTGATGTCGACCCTCTGTTTTCCTTCCAGCATCCTGTTCTCTTGACAGAAGCCCCCCTAAACCCCAGCAAAAACCGGGAAAAGGCCGCAGAAGTTTTCTTTGAGACGTTCAACGTCCCTGCTCTCTTCATCTCCATGCAAGCTGTCCTCAGTCTGTAAGTGTCTGTATAAGAGATTCTAGGCCATCCAGGTGAATGAATGAATGAATGAATTCTTTATTGGCCAAGTGTGATTAGACACACAAGGAATTTGCTAGGATATGCTCTCACTGTACATAGAAAGAAAAGATACATTTGTCAAGAACATAAGGTACAACGCTTAAAGCAGTCCTAGGGTACAAAGAGGGACGCGGTGGCTCAGTGGCTGAGAGCACTGAGCTTGTCAATCAGAAAAGGTCGGCAGTGTGGCGGTTCGAATCCCCAGTGCCACGTCATGGAGTGAGTTCCCGTTACTTGTCCCCGCTTTTGCCAACCTAGCAGTTTGAAAGCATGTTAAAAAAAAAAAAAAATGCAAGTAGAAAAAATAGGGACCCCTTTGGTGGGAAGGGAACAGCCCATTTTTCTCTTCCCCCGAGCCTCCTCGCGAGCTCTGCATTCCCTGGGATCCAAAAGAAGGCTGCATGGAGACTCCTTGGAGGAGCGGGGTGTTGTGGGCAGGGCCGGCCAGGAGTGGGATTTGCCGATTCACCAAAGCGGCCATACAATGAGCTACTGGTTAGCTACCAGTTCGCCCAAACTGGGGAGAACTGGTAGCAGCCCATGCCTGCCCGGTCTGTGGACTGGCATACCAGTAGCATACCAGAGACCAGGCTGTGGAAACAAGGAAAGGCTCATCTGCAGGAGGCAGGCAACAGGCAAAACCGCATTCCCTGCCTCCTGTCCACAGAAAATAATCTTTCTCCGCGGAACCGGTCCCTGAGGCTCCAAGGTTGGGTGCCGCTGGCATACTGGACTGACCACCCCCATCTCCTTCTGCCCTCTTCCAGTTACGCCACAGGCCGCACCACGGGCGTCGTGCTCGATGCGGGAGACGGTGTGACGCACGCGGTGCCCATCTACGAGGGCTTTGCCATGCCTCACTCAATCATGCGGGTCGACATTGCCGGCCGGGATGTGTCCCGTTACCTCCGCTTGCTGCTGCGGAAAGAGGGCTACGACTTCCACACCTCGGCCGAGTTTGAAGTGGTCAAGACAATAAAAGAGGTAAGGTCCAGAGCGAGTCTGTGGAGATTCTCAGTGCCAAAGGTGCTTTTTTCAGGAGGCAAATGGACTTCCTTTTTTCCCCTTTCTTTGAAGACATTTGGCTTCTCATCCAAGAAAGCTTCTTCAGCTCTGACTGGATGGTGAGGAATGGAAGGATTTACACTCCCTGTAGACAGCTGGTCATTTGCGTCCTTTTAAGAGGGTCATTGAGGCCACTTGGAGGTTTATCTGCATCCTCAGGGTCCCCTGATTAGTTAGTGCAAATGGTTCTTGTACTCTATTTTTCCCTCTGGAAATCCATTCCTTCTCCCACACTATTCCAAGGGTGTCCATCCCAAATCGTATGGCGAAAAGTCTGTAGAGATTTGCAGTCCTCCAGGTCATGGTTGTCCCAAAGGTGCTTTTTTTCAGGAGTCAACTGGACTTCCTTTTTTCCCCTTTCTTTGAAGACATTTTGCTTCTCATCCAAGAAAGCTTCTTCAGCTCTGACTGGATGGTGAGGAATGGAAGGATTGATGTTCCTTGCAGACAGCTGGTCATTTGCCTCCTTTGAGAGGGTCGTTGAGGCCACTTGGAGGTTTACCTGTGTCCTCAGTGTCACCTGAGTAGTGCAAATGGTCCCTATAGTCTGCAAAGGGAATATACGTGGTGGATGGGGGCTCTTTGCCCTCACTGCAGTGGGGACAGGGTTTCCCTGGTGTGCTGATAAGCGGAAGCGTTGCGCATCTCACAGAAGATAGGAGCAGTTGGGAAGCCTCAGCTGGAGGCTTGGAAGCCGCGGTTCAGCTAGCAGCTTCTTTGAAGTGTCTTATCAGAGGGTGAAGAAGGCAGAAACTGTGTTTGAGTTTCCAAAGCGGCTGCCTTCAGCGAGCGGAATGCCTGCCCTGGAAGCTTCAGAGAACCCCCTTGCCTGGGAAACGGTTTTGCTACGTCATGCCGAGAGGAAAGGCCAACAGCCCTGTAGATTTGAATAGAGGGGCTTCTTCAGCAACCAGCGTGTGGTGAAATAAGATAAAATTCATTCAAAGCGTGTCTGAGAATGTCAGGCCCACACAGATTTAACAAATGAACAGAGTTGGAAGGGACCTTGTAGGTCATCTAGTCCAATCCCCCACCCGAACAGGAGACCCTATAGCCGTGATGGCGAGGCTGTGGCACGTGTGCTAGAGGTGGCACACAGAGTTGGCATGCATGCACACTGGCTAGTTGGTCTTCGGTTTCTGGCACTTACACATGCCCATGTTCCGGTTTGGCCACTCAGTGCTGAAATGCTTCGCCGTCACTGCTCTATACTGTGTCTGACAGTCTCTTCTTGAAAGCTCCCAGCGATGAAGCTCCCACAAACTTCTGTTCCACGGGTTGGTTGATCTCACTGTCAGAAAGTTTCTCCTTATCTCCAGGTTGAATCTCTCTTCCTTGTTCAGTTTCCATCCATTATTCCTTCCCGTAAAAGTGCCTTTTAAACGAGTATAGAATAGAAATAGAATAACAGCGTTGGAAGGGACCTTGGAGGTCTTCTAGTCCAGCCCCCCTGCCTAAGCAGAAAAACCTACACCACTTCAGTCAAATGGTTATCCAGTCTCTTCTTAAAAACTCAACAGTTGGCACAACCACAACTTCTGGAGGCAAGTTACTCCACTGATTAATTCTCACTGTCAGGAAATTTATCCTTAGTTCTTAGTTGCTTCTCTCCTTGATGAATTTCCATCCATTGCTTCTTCTCTTCCCTTCTGGTGCTTTGGAGAATAGATTGACCCCTTCTTCCTCTCTGGGGCAGCCCCTCAGATATTGGAAGATTGCTATCCTGTCTCCCCTGGTCCTTCTCTTTACTAGACTAGCCAGGCCCAGTTCCTGGAACCGTTCTTCATATGTTTTAGTCTCCAGTCCCCTTATCATCCTGGTTGCTCTTCTCTGCACTCTTTCTAGAGTCTCAATCTCTTTTTTTATAGCATGGTGACCAAAACTGGATGCGGTACTCTAGGTGTGGTCTTACTAAGGCTTTAAGGCTTTGGAAAATAGCTTGATCCCTTCCTCCTCTCTGTGGCAGCCCCTCAAATATTGGAACATGTCTCCCCTGGTCCTTCTCTTCTCTAGACTAGCCAAGGCCAGTTCAGTTTGAAAATGAACGTGCAGACGAAGAACCCCAGCAGACTTTTGGTATGAGAAGGTTCAAAGTCTTGCCCGCTACCCATGGTCAAGTGAAGGAGGAGAGGCTTAACTGATCTCCCGCCCCACCACAAGAACCTACGAGGAGCTTCTCTCCCTGGTGGCTTCCAGGTCCACTTCAGGTGCTTCTCATGCTTCCTCTCTCCCTACAGAGAGCTTGCTACCTGTCCATCAACCCTCAGAAGGATGAAGCCCTAGAGACAGAGAAGGTGCAGTACACGCTGCCTGACGGAAGCACTTTAGACGTAAGTTCCTGAACTAAACAATGTGTGTTGCTCCTGGGATGTGGCTGCGAGGGCCCTGAAATTTCCTGTTTCGGTGTGCAAGAGAGAAGGCTTATTTTAAAAACAAGTCTTGTTTTATTGCAACGCTGGGAATTGTTTTCATTCCCAGCCGGTAATGAATCTCAAACAGTTCCTCAAGATAAGCACCCACCTTTCTTTTCTGTGAAGTGCTGCCAATGACAGAAATGTCAAATGAACTAGAACAAAAACTAACCAAAGTACAAAAGAGCTTCAAGGATGAATCTGAACTGAATGAACGACTTTGCTTCCTGCAAAGGTTTCTTCACCTTTGCCTGTCCTTTATACCTGATGGGAGGGGCAATCACCTCCCAGCCTTACTCCCGAGTCACCCCTTTGTCTCAGCTGCTCTCGCCTTCTGGCAGCTCTGCACACATGTGCACTGGGAACAGGCTCCCCTGGGTCCTCTGCCTCACTGCTGCCAGACTCTGAGGGCAGCACCCCACTCCCAGATGGTCCCGGCCCCATCTCTGCATCGGATGCACGACCCTCATCCGAGTCTTCCCCAGACTCCCTGACTGGTCCCCTTTCTTCCCCACTGTCCAATTCCGCTGCCATCTGCACCGGTTGCCAGTGAACCACAACCCTAAGGTGGAGGGTGAGGAGAGAAACCTTCTGCCAGCTTATGAACTACGTTGTAGCCAAGCCAGTCCCGCTGAAGCAGAATTTGACCCTGTGGCTTTTGGGACAGGTTGGTCCTTCCCGATTCCGAGCTCCTGAACTGCTTTTCCAACCGGACCTCATAGGAGATGAAAGTGAAGGGATCCACGAAGTCTTGGTGTTTGCCATCCAGAAATCTGACATGGACCTGAGGCGGACGCTGTTTGGGAACATTGTCTTATCCGGAGGATCTACGCTCTTTAAAGGTACAGTTGATGTAGAGTAGGTGCATTCCACTTGTAACAAATAATAAGATGACAGAACCACAGAGTTGGAAGGAACCTTGAAGGTCTACTAGTCCAGGAGTCACCAACTTTTTGGACCTCAGGGACCACCAAACTCATAATTTTAAATCCCACGGATCACTAATATGAATTTTGACTGATGGTGGCTTGCTGACGTTGGCGGGAAAGTGGGTCCCGTATTCCAGAGCTGCAGTAGCCACAGGACTGACCCTTTGGTCAGCTGCTCCGGGATGACCAAAGGGCCAGTCCTGTGGCTACTGCAGCTCTGGAATATGGGACCCACTTTCCCACCAACGTCAGCAAGCCACCCCGGGGCAGATTTCCCTCCCCGCTGTTGGTCTCGCCTTCCAATTCCAGCTTGCTTGGCCGAAGGGTGGGCAGGAGAACGGATGGGTGGGCCATGTGGGCGGCACAGCCTTGTGTTCCCGCGCAGCCTGGATTAATTGCTTGCGGGGGGAACCTTTCTCTGGGGACCAGCAACATTTTCTCATGGCCCACCAGTGGTCCCCAGCCCACTGGTTGGCTACCACTATTCTAGTTCACCCTACTCACACGGGAGACCCTGTACCATTCCAGATGAATGGCTGGCCATTAAAAACCTCCAGGGATGGAGTAGCCACAATTTCTGGATAAAGGAGTTTAATTCTGCAATTCCCCCCCTCAAAAAAATGGGTCAGAAGGAGATGTTTAGTTTTCTCAGCTTTCTCAGACAAGGTTCAAGAGAGCAGAAATAGTAAAGCAATATCTAGATAGATAGATAGATAGATAGATAGATAGATAGATAGATAGATAGATGATAGATAAATAGATAGATAGGTAGATAGATAGATAGATAGATAGATAGATAGATAGATAGATAGATAGATGATAGATAGATAGATAGATAGATAGATAGATAGATAGATAGATAATTGATAGATAGATAGATAGATAGATAGATAGATAGATGATAGATAGATAGATAGATAGATAGATAGATAGATAGATAGATAGATAGATAGACAGACAGACAGACAGACAGACAGAATGAATGAATGAATGAATTCTTTATTGGCCAAGTGTGATTGGAGACACAAGGAATTTGTCTTGGTGCAAATGCTCTCAGTGGACATAAAAGATACATTCGTCAAGAGTCATCAGATGCAACACTTAATAATAGTCATAGAGTACAAATAAGCAATCAAGTCATACTAGGAAACAGTCAATATAAATCGTAAGGAAACAAATGACGAAGTTACAATCATACAGTCCCAAGTGGGAAAGGATGAGTGATGAGAAGATTAATAGTGATAGTAGTGCAGACTTTGTAAATAGTTAGACAGAAGGGAATTATTTGTTTAGCAGAGTGATGGCGTTCGGGGAAAAACTGTCCTTTGGTCCAGTTGTTCTGGTGTGCAGGGCTCTATAGTATTGTTTTGAGGGAAGGAGTTGAAACAGTTTATGTCCGGGATGTGCGGGGTCTGTAGATATTTGTAGACAACTCTTTTGGACTTGTGCAGTATTCAGGTCCTCAATGGAAGGCAGGTTGGTAGTAATTGTTATTTCTGCAGTTCTAATTACTCTGTGAAGTCTGGGTCTGTCTTGTTGGGTTGCAGAACCAAACCAGACGGTAATAGAGGTGCAGATGACAGATTCCATCATTCCTCTGTAGAACCATACCAGCATAAATATTGGGATAGTAATGCATTTGGAAATCTTAGAACAGGAAGCTCATGTTTTGAAGGAATAGAAATGGACATGGAAGGGAGATCCATTCAATTAGAATGAAGAAATGGAGGGCTTATGGCACAGGCTGGTTTTTCTATTAGAACATTACTCCTTTAACAGAAATAGTTTGCAGGCAGTGGGAGATTTTGGCATTCTAAGCAGATCCACAGCTTTTGGCATCACTTAGCTTTTCCCTGAATTTTTGAAAGTGAGAAAATGGAGAGGCACGTTTGCTTTTTTAAAAAAAAGGTATGAAAAAGAACAACTTCCTGTTTATTCCTCTGCTTCCCTCTTTAACAACTGGCACACTTGGGGTTACCATGACAACCGGAATTGCCTGGATTGCCATGGCTAAGGGATGCATGAGGTTAACACTCTTTGAGCGCATTGCTTAGCGTCGGGAATCCCAGTCCCGATTGCTCTCCTAACTCAAGGATGAGCTGTAGGGGAGAAAAAGAAAAGAAGAAAAGCTGCCTAAAGTTAAGTATATTGTTAGAAACTTAAGCAATAAAGCAGGCTGCTCAAAAGTGGCATTTATTAATTGCTTACTTGTTTTTATTTTTTATTTTAAAAAGTAGAATTATTTGATGTCTAAGCATTCAAGATGACAGTCTTGAACCAGACTAAACAGTCTGGTAAAATGTGTGTGTGTGTGTGAGAGAGAGAGAGAGAGAGAGAGAGAGAGAGACAGACAGACACCGGATGCCAGTTTCCGTGAATTTCACCCAGCAGGATCAAAGGCCATCGATTTAATCCTCTGGATGGTCTGAGCATCTCCTCATGCCTGGCTGAGATTTTATTCTGGCGCTTTAAGAGGGTGCTAACTTGCCTTCTCAACTCTTCAGGTTTCGGGGACCGACTGCTCAGCGAAGTGAAGAAACTCGCTCCAAAGGACATCAAGATTAAGGTAAATTGATGGGAAAAAATGTTACATTCCAGCCCAGGGGTGGGATATGACAGGGTTAACTACCAGTTTGGGATTTACGAGCTTCCTTGCATGCTGCGAGCCGCATGCCTGTAAATCGTCATCAGCATGCTGCGTGCAGAGAAGCAGCCTTTCAAAAAGCTCCTTTTTCCTGCTTTTTTAACTGTATCCGTGCTTTGCACGGTAGCTGAAGTTGAAAAAAATCAGGAAATAAAGGTCAGGTGTAAGAGACCGGGTGGGCAAAAACATCAGCACATAGAAACGGTTCTATGTCTGCTGCTCTTCAAAGCTACCAGTTCTACAGAGGTGGACAGAACCGGTAGAAACCCACCCCTGTTCCAGCCCTAATTCCATTTTTTTAAACCTCCAAATAACTCCATGGGGTTATTGAGAATGAAATGGTTCCAAGTGGAGGACTCCAAAATAGGTCTCTTCACCTGGACCAGGGGTGTCATCTTCAAGTTTTTGGACTGTCGCTGAAGCCCATCTTCTGGAAACTTCTCTCTGTTGTACTTTGGGTTATACTATGTATCGTATTTATGTGGTGCCTGGTGGGGTGTAGCTTCCTATCGGTTGATTCATAGGTTGACGTGGCTGGCTTGTTTGGGAGGGCTGCTGTGTACAGGCTGGACTTATCTAGAATGGGGATGAGAATGGAATTAGAATAGAATAGAATAGAATAGAAGTTAGATGAAGAATAGAATAGAATAGAATAGAATAGAATAAATGTTGGATGAAGAATAGAATGGAATGGAATGGAATGAAATAGAAGGGAAGAGAATGGAATGGAATGGGATGGGATGGAATAGAAGGGAATAGAATGGAATAGAATAGGAATAGAATATAGGGAATAGGATAGGATAGAATAGAATTTAAGGAATAGAATAGAAATAGAACAGAACAGAACAGAATAGGAATAGAATATAGGGGATAGAATTAGAATAGAATAGAATAGAAGTTAGATGAAGAATAGAATAGAATAGAATAGAATAGATGTTGGATGAAGAATAGAATGGAATGGAATGAAATAGAAGGGAAGAGAATGGAATAGAATAGGAATAGAATATAGGGAATAGGATAGGATAGAATAGAATTTAGGGAATAGAATAGAAATAGAACAGAACAGAATAGAAATAGAATATAGGGGATAGAATTAGAATAGAATAGAATAGAATAGAATAGAATAGAATGGAAAAGAATGGAATGGAATGGAATACAATAGAATAGAATATCAGAGTTGGAAGGGACCTTGGAGGTCTTCTAGTCCAACCCCCTGCCTGGGCAGGACACCCAATACCACTAAATGGCTGTCCAACATCTTTTTAAAAACTTCCAGTGTTGGAGAATTCACAACTTCTTGAGGCAGATTGTTCCACTGATTAATTGTTCTCACTGTCAGGAAATTTCTCCTAGTTCTAGGTTGCTTCTCTCCTTGAGGAGTTTCCACCTGTTGCTTCCTGTCCTGACTTTCAGGTGCTTTGGAGAATAGCTGGACTCCCTCTTCTTTGGGGCACCCGCTGAGAGGTTGGAACCCTGCTATCATTTCTCCCCTGGTCCTTCTTTTCTCTGGACTGGACATGCCCAGTTCTAGCAGCCCTGTATGGTTTAGCATCCAGTCCCCTAATCATCTTGGTTGCTCTTCTCCACACTATTTCTAGAGTCTCAACATCTTTCTTACATCGTGGTGACCAAAGCTGGATGCAGGATTCCAAGTGTGGCCTTATAAAGTGGTATTAATACTTTGCGTGATCTTGATTTGATCCCTCTGTCTAAGCATGTTTCTGTGTTCCTCTTTCCAGATTTCGGCTCCTCAGGAGAGATTATACTCAACATGGATTGGGTAAGAATGTTTCCCTTCCTCACCCTAGGCAGTTTCCACCAGGAAACCGTGTTTTATAATGACTTAGCTTTCCTGAACAGCAGGAATGTGGCTTATTTGATTTTTCATTTTAAGTGCCCTTTGCAAATTTGGCTGTTGTGCTTAATTATTCAGCAAGCCATGTTTCAGGTTCATTTTGTGAATCCAGTCTTCTACTAGACGAACCACGGTTGGATGAGTTCACATAACACCTTCAACCAGAGATTCTCAACTTGGGGAGTAGGAATAAACTGGAATAGGTTTGTAAAGACTTGGGTACGAGAAGAATGCAGTCTGGGTTTTCCTCAAGTTAAGCCAAGACCTTTTCTTTTGTCATCATTTTTGTAAGGAGCAGATATTGATTCAAGATAAATGTGGACTGAGAGAGAAGAGTAGCTTCCCAATTTTAGCATTTTTTTAAAAAAACAGGCCTGGGTGCAGCCGATTCTGAAGCACATAATTCATTGTCATCTTGACCCTGTTTTCCCCCACCCCCTGTATGTACCGTAATTCATATCCTCCAATGGGACACATCCATAGCCCGGAGTCATCAATCCTGCTCTCCAGTTGGAATTTTGCAAGGCAAAAACTTCGGTCACCTAGTTGCTATCTTTGAAAACATTGATGGAATTTGCTTTCGGGTTTGCAAGCTGCCGCACTGCTCCCCCTCTCCCTTTTTCTGCTGGCTACTCTTAAGAAGACCAGAGAAATATTTGATGAGCTGATATCTGTGCCCACTCAGCGCAGAGGTAGTCAGTGAGCCCGACCTTTCTGTGGCTAAGCAAGACCGTTGTGAAGTGAGTTTGGCTCCATCCTGTGACCGTTTCTCACCCCCAAACTGTGAAGCCGAGTCCCTGCAGGTGTTAAATTAATCCCAGGGCTATTCAGGGCATCCGGCTTCCCCGACTGACTTTGCTGATCAGAAGGTCCCAACAAGGGATTAGGAGATCCCCGGACGCTGCAGGTGTCACAAGTAACATGCCAGTTGCAAAGGGTCCGAATTTTGATCCATGGGAATTTGGGGGGGGGGGGAGAGGAATGCAGCAACGGTTGTAAGTGTGAAGTTGTAAGTCGCTTCCCCCTCCCCCAGTGTCGTCGTGGCTTCAAACGGTTACTGAACGGATGGTTGATAAGTCGAGGACTTACCGGTGTTAGGTTGCCAAGGCGATGTGTCAGCCTCCTTGACTCTCCTCTTGTCTTCTCCCCCAGGGGCTCCATCCTGGCTTCGTTGGACACGTTCAAGAAGATGTGGGTCTCCAAGAAGGAATACGAGGAGGACGGCTCGAGGGCCATTCATCGAAAGACATTCTAGGGCAGCAGGGACTGGGGTGGCAGCAGCAGGAGGCAGCAGCAGCTGGGGTCATGTCTCTTCTCTTAATCCTTTCTTGTCCAGGGCTGCTCCTTCCTTCCTTCCTTCCTCCCCCCTCCCTTTCCTTCCTTCCTTCCTTCCTGTCTTCCTTCCTTCTTCCTTTCTCCCCCTCCCTTTCCTTCCTTCCTTCCTTCCTTCCTTCCTTCCTCTCTCTCCCTTCCTTCCTGTCCCTCCCTCCCTCCTTCCTTCTTTCCTTCCTTCCTTCTTTCCTCTCTCTCCCTTCCTTCCTGTCCCTCCCTCCCTCCTCCCTCCCTCCCTCCTTCCTTCCTCCTTCCTTTCTTCCCCTCCCTTTCCTTCCTTCCTTCCTTCCTTCCTTCCTTCCTTCCTTCCTTCCTTCCTTCCTTCCTTCCTTCCTTCCTTCCTTCCTTCCTTCCTTCCTTCCTCCCTTCCCTTCCCCTCTCCCTCCCTCCCTCCCTCCCTCCTTCCTTCCTTCCTTCCTTCCTTCCTTCCTTCCTTCCTTCCTTCCTTCCTTCCTTCCTTCCTTCCTCTCCCTCCCTCCCTCCTTCCCTTCCTCCCTCCCTCCCTCCCTCCCTCCCTTCCTCTCTCTCCCTTCCTTCCTCTCTCTCCCTTCCTTCCTGTCCCTCCCTCCCTCCCTTCCTTCCTCTCCCTTCCTTCCTTCCTTCCTGTCTTCCCTCCCTCCCTCCTTCCTTCCTTCCTTCCTCCTTCCCTTCCCCTCTCCCTCTCTCCCTCCCCCCTCCTTTCTTCCTTCCTTCCCTCCCTCTCTTCATGCATGTTGCTAGCATGCACCTCCCCGGGAGGAGGTGTTGCTCTCTCGAGGCCTTGTTTCGGGCGGGCGGGTGGGTGGGTAGGAGGCTCCTCAACCTGGGAGCGACTTGAAGCCCCTTCCTGCCTCCCGATTCCCCTCCCGAGCAACCCTTTTGGCTTTGCCCCAGCGCTTGCCTCGGGCTGCCAGCCAGGAGGAAGGCTGCCCTCTTGGCAAGGAAGTTACCCTGAGACCCCCAGCACCTTCCTAGCCATCCCGCACACCCGACGCCTCTCGGGAGGAACCTAGGAACTTTCCTGCCTCCTGTGAGGAGGGAAAGAAAAAAAAAAAGCCAGAAAGCTCTTAGGAGGGAAGATGGCATCTTAACAGCTGCTGCCCTGCTGGTCCCCCCATGTCAACTCGACCAGCCCCCCCCCCCCCCCCCGCAAAAAAAAAATCTCTGGGGAAGAAAGGGACATCCAAGACATTCTTCAGCCTGTCCCTAAAAAATGGCTTTGCTCTTCCCATTCCTTGGGCATCCACCCAAGGAGTCTTTGAGAGCAGAGCGATGGGGGCCTGGACATAACCCAGCCTCTTCCCTCTTGGAGACCCCTTGACCCCTCCCCAATCCCCACATTTAAGGCATAGGAGACTCAGGTCCAGGGGCCGTTTGAACCTCCCTTGGAGAAGAGGGCCGGGGCATGGTTGGTCTCCTCTCCAGAGTTTGGGATCAGCTCCTGGTAAAGCCAAGTTGGAGGTGGCCTAAGCCAAGCCAGGGAGAGGAAGGTAGGTAGCTCCTCGATGTGAGCCCTGTCGCTCCTCCCTGCCCTCCTGAAAGAAGTCGCGGGGAAGACTACGGAGAACCCAATCTTGGCCTGTCGTAGCTCAATAGACGGGGAAAGGGCTGCCTTGGGAGGGCGGTGGAGGCTATGGGAGCAGAAGCCCCCCGCCCTGGAGTCCTTGGGGGTCTCTCCGGAGATGGGAAGGGAAGGGAGTTCAGGTGACTGCTAGGAGGAGAAGGTTGGGAAGCTTCCTGCAAACCTGGTGGAGGAACCCGAAACCTTTCAAGACCGACCTAAGAAACAGACAAGCCGATCCTGAGTCTACACTACACGATATTGTCCTTTGTTTCTCACCCACCCACTGCCCCATGTCTGCTTTGGCTCGTGGTACCTTGAGATGTGCTTCTCCATCCCCCACTTCCTCCCAAATCTTGTGGCTGTCTAGTGCAAATGGCCGTATCTCTTTTGGGGGGATGGGGGGGAGGGTGCCTTCACCTGTGTAGGAAGGCTGCCGGCTCTGTATCCAATCCCAGCTTTCCCCAATGGGTTCACCTTCTCAAACTGTCTGGGTTCCAATTCGAACCAGCCACCCCCCACAGGCCTCTGCTGAACAGCCCAAGAATTGCTTCCCAGGCTTTGCAGGACAAACCCTATGTAAACCCTCATCCACCTACCCCCCTCCCCCCATGGTGCCCCCTTTGCTTACTGCCTTTTTTGGGGGGAGGTGGGGGAGAACTGGATGGCCCAGAGTGCAGAATTCAAACGCTTTGGACTAAAAGATAAGAACCAGTTGGAAAGCCTGCCTGGTTTTTGCTAGCTGGGGTGGGTGTTGTTGGTGTTGGTGAAAAGGGGGGGGGGAGAGGAGGCAGGTTGCCAATAATGATCCAAACTGCCCAGTTCCCCTCTTCACTTCGGCTGCGTGGCAGATCATGGCCTCAGCCTCGGGCTGGGAGGAGAAAAAAAAAGCATCCCGCATTTTTAATGTGTCCGCAAAAATGAATTTATTTCAAAGAAACACACTCCCCCTGTTCCCTTCCCATCCTCTCCATGTTGCCCCTTGACGGTAACTGAAACCAAATTGGAGGCAGAAGTGCCCCCTCTTCTTCTCCCTCTCCACCCCGTTTACCTGCCAACCACCCACCCACCCCAAAGTCCTTTCCCCATGAGATCCACCTGTCTGGGCTGCAATGTACAATAATTTAACACAGTTGCCTGTAATTTTTATTTTGTAAATTCATTATACTAATAATTATAAATTAACCGCCAGTGGCTTGGCGTGTGTCTGGAGGCTGCTCTGTTCATGGCGGAAGGAGGCGCCATCCTGCTTTGTGACAATAAGAGAGAGAAGCGCCACCCTTTTCAGATGCTGGGACTTAGGCCCTTTTCGGACACATCGCGGAGCATTGGTAGAGCTCCTAAATTTGTCAGGAATTGGGAGGTGGGAGCGCTGTGTTGCAAAAGTGGGTCTAAGGAAACTTTAGGTGGCACTTTTCAGAATATAAACCTAGTTCGTCTTTTACCAAACCACGATTTTGCCATGGGAAGCGTTGATGCACATTACAAGAGAGAGAAAGAGAGAGAGGGTGCAGCTGTTGGATTGATTGATTCCCTAAGGGAGTGATGGCTAACCTTTTTTAGGCTCCTGTGCTGAAAATTGTGTGCATGCCAGCACCCAGAAGGCAATGCGCCCCACCCCACCTGTGCATGTACGTACCCCCACCACGCCCCCTTACCTGCACTGCTCATGCACCTGCCTCCCAGCTGATTTTTGGCCCATTTTTCGGCCTCCTGAGGCTGCAGAGGCTTTCCTTGAGCCTCAGGGAGGCCGAAAACAGACTCAAATGGGCCGAAAATCAGCTGGGAGGCGCGCAGCCTGTGCAGTGTAGCTAAGTTTGGCTGGGGCTCCCGTGCCCACACAAATGGCTCTGTGTGCCATCGGTTCGCCATCACGGCCCTAAGGATTTTGCAATGCTGTTCCTGGCATTGCAGATCACAGCGAACACAGGAGACAGACTTTAGATTCAAAGTCTTGTCTCCCGCTCTGTAGTCACTGTCCAGTTGCTGCAGCAGAGTTCACAACTTGCTGCACACCAGATCAGGGGTCTCCAACCATGGCAACTTTTAAGCCTGGAGGACTTTGCTGGCTGGGGAATTCTGGGAGTTGAAATCCGCCAGGCTTAAAGTTACCAAGGTTGAAGACTCCTGCCCTAGATCACATGGCTGTCATTTCTTTCTTGGTTGACCATGGTTAGCTCGGCTGTAGTCCCTTCAGAAATATGTGTGGAAATTAGGCAAATGTTTCTCAGTCTTGGTGACTTTAAGACGTGGACTTCCAGAATTCCCTATGCATGGCTGGCTGGGGAATTTTGGAAATTAAAAGTCCCCTTGTCTCAAAATTGAATGAGATCATGTCTTGTCTTATGCGACTCCTGATTGCAAGGTATCAAATAACGGATTTAAGTTTCAGGGAGAAAAAAAACAATGTCGGGGATGGTTGAATTGGGACTTTTACCCCAACTAGGAGATTGGATGTTCAGTGGCTTAAAAGAGCTCTTCCAGCTTCAAAGTGTTGTCCCAGTTATACTAATTGCACTTTTCTTCTTGGTTATTCTGCCCTTATTAGCAGATAACCATGCCCTGTTGGATTGGAAAGGAAGTTTTAAAAAATGGTGTTTTTTTTTAGTACTTTAAAAAGGTTTTGTGATAGTATGGCTTCAGGTGGGCTGAGTCGAACAGGTCAGCAGCAATGTGAAAACAGGTATGAAAAAGTAGTTTACTTAGGGCTGGATATATATATAGCAAATACAAAGCAGTTTTGTTTTTGTAACCCTCTCCCATTTCCTGGGGGAGGAAAGGCAAATATATCAATAAATACATGTCAAAGCAACTATTTCAGTCATTTAGTTTTTAGATGTGCTTTTTTGAAATGCAGTTATGGATCAATATGGTTAGTGAACTTCCATACTAAGGGAGGATAGTAGGACTGAATTAAATGCTAGAGAATAAAATATATAGAAAATAAAGTATAGTAAAGGCTGAAGCTTAAATTGATTAGCCCCTAGCAGAGCTCAGTATATTTGTCAGTATGACGAAGGCAACATGCACTCACACAAGATTTGCATTTGCAGTCCCAACACTCAAAAGGGTTGGAATTTAGGGTATTGGTTTTCATTCTTTGAAAACCCCTTGAATGCCTCTGGTAACAGTTCATTGGTCAAAGAAATGTGGGGTTCACGCAGCACATGGGCAAAAATTTGGATAGCAACAGCCCCAGAGAGTTGGCTACCAGCCCATGACCAGGGCTGGTAGCCAACTTCTAGCCCTAACATGAAGAATGCCATTAACAAGAAACCATCTTCAGAATAGCAGTTGTTCCCCAATGCTAAATTAGGCCATGAGGTTCGTTTGGGTTTAGGGGTACCTGTGCACACCATCCCCCCAGGTGTGACTTTGGATCCAAACAGCATTAAATTTCAAGTAGTCTTTGACTTACAGCCACAATTGGGGACATCATTTCCATTTTCTCATTGTGAACTTACGTGAGCCTGATTTTACAGTAATTTTTATGACAGTTAAGTGAATCCAGCTTCCCCAAATAGCTGGGTTTTTTGGGGGGGCGGGGAGGGGGGCAGGAATTGGCAAAAAAAAAAAAGGCTCATGAATTACAATCACATGACTGCACAATGCTGTACACCTATTATAAATGCAATCCTTTGCCAAGTGCCAGAATTGTGTGTTCACTTGAACCACAAAGGATGGGCAAGTGTGACTTTTAGCCCGTCACTTTTTTGAAAGCTTGTTATAACTTTGAGCCATCATTAAGGGAGCAGCCGTAAATTTGAGGATTACCTATAATTTGTCCAATTTTAGGCATTTTTATTTTAAACGGTCCCGTGATGGAATCTATATAAACCAGCTAGTTCCGTTCTAGTTCACAAACCTGGCTGTTTTGCATCATCTTCAAACTTGAGCCACATTCTTTTCAAAGGTTCAGCATCTCATCAGGTTGTTGAGAGAGGAAAATGGGCTGAGATTAGGTTTAGGCATCCGATAAAACTATGTGGCATGTCAAGGAGGGGGCCTATTGTGCAAGCCCACCGTGATTTCCACGGTATGGAAAAAAAGCCGTATTTTTCCGTTGCCACTCATTACTCTGGATGCTTTTATTCGGGATTTTGCTTCTGGGGAAGTCATTCAGAAACATTTTTGTGGAATAGAAATTGTAGAGCCTCTTCATAGAGTTCCAACATTCACTTATTTGGAGCAAGCTGTACTTTTTTCAGGACTTTTACAGCTGTGGCTGTTCAACCTCTCAGGCTTAAGATGGGGGTGGCCAGTTTATGACCTGTGAATTTCAATTCCCAGAATTCCCGAGCCAGATTGCGATTTCCAGTTTATGATGATGATGGTGCTAAGAGTGTTTCCATGATCGCTGCATTTAAAAACAGCTGCAGTTACCGTCCACGATTCAATAAAGGAAGGGCTGATGGCACCATGGTCTTTGTAATTTACATTCACTGAGAGCAAGATTTCACGTTAGCCATGGCATTTCTGTCCATGTGTACACACAATTCCAGACAAAAATTTCAGAAACAAATGTGCTGCTTTGCCTTGAAACTGGCAAATGCAGTCCTTCCGCACACCCCTCATTCAAAGCTCTTCATTTCAATGCAATTTTTAAACCCAAGCCCAGAATGCAAAGGATGTGTTTTACACACTGGGTCAAAAGACTTTTATTAAGCTGCAGAAAATGCAGGACCTCATAACTTATTCCAGATTTGGGGCTCAAGCCTGTGCCCCACCCCCAAAGTTAAGAGTTTGGGGTTTTGCAGACTTTTACGGCAACTCGCAAGGAACCAGTTTGAAATGGGTGCCACACGAAGGGCAGCGCTCCATTTTGTCTTTGTGAAGCCAAATGTAGTACGTCTCCGTGGCATCTTCCTCGCCTAGAAAAAGGCGGAAACGAGATTGTGAGAATGCTACAGAAGGATTAGAAAAATGTACACATTACCCGAGCAAAGGCCCCTCACATTTGCTATCTTTTATCGCCGTAATCACCCCATAATTCCTTGCGGAGTGCAGTCTCGGCAACTGAATGGAGCTGAGTGTTTACTGGCCAGATGCCCTTCCTTTTGCCAATGTCGACTTATATTGAGCAGATATATTCTCATTGGACCCAAATATCTGCCTCTACCTAGGAAGCCTCCTGATTCAGGGGCGAGAGCTCCACCTCTGGGCCATCACTCAGTCATTTGCTATGTGGGCGGCAAATAAACTGAATAAATAAACAAATAAGCAAAGCCTAACTGCTCAAGTTAAAAAAAAAAAAGGCGATCCTCTGAACCCTTTGGAATTTTGGTAAGAAAATGTATGGGATGGTAGAAATAAATGAGTGAAACCACAAGCCTAAGGAAGGAAGGAAGGCGTTTCAGAGGGATTCCTTCTTGGGACCAGGGCTGTACAAATGTGAAGAGAGAAAGAAGTGTGCTTGGCTGCAGCTACGTAAGCCCTTTGGAAAGAGAAAGACCAAAATAGCCAAAACTGCACCATATCTCAGAGGCAAAAGGAAAAGTGTTTTGCAGCATAAGGGGCCAACGATGCAGTCCTTGGCAACTCCCAGATCCAAAGGTGTCTTTCTGTAGGATCAGGCAGCAACGAGGGTCACATGAGGCTGGCATCAGGAGCAACTGCTTTTGAGGCACTGCAGACAAGTGCTCTAGTCAGTGTTTCTTCATCTCAGCCATTTTAAAGATATGTGGACTTCCAACTCCCAGGATTCCCCCAGCCAGCATCCTTCTGGGAGTTGAAATCCACCCATCTTAATATGGCTGAGGTTGGGAAAGACTTCTCTGGATGGCCCCATTCGCTTCAAAACACCCCTGGTTGCCCTTGGATCTGGTGTGCTCCCTGCCCTACTGAGAGAAAAGGGGTTTTAAGATTCCCCTTCAACCCTGGTCCCGAGGATGTGGCCTTCTTGAGAGAAGAGATGCTTTGTTTACACCAGAAATCTGCCTGGAGGGTCCTTTCCAAATGCTTTGCACACCCTGTTTGCAGGTCCCTGGGCTTGTGCTTCTCAAGAAATTCCAGCTGATTGAGATGAGAGCTCCCTTCCTAATACAGGGGTGTCAAACTCAAGGGCCATGGGGATGGATCTGGCACGCAGGGCCACCCTGGAAATAGTGAAGGACTGACCCGCGGTTCCTCTTGCCAGTGAAAATGCAGCTCCCCCGGGCTCCATTTTTGCTTGCAGAGGGCTGCAGGAGGATTCTCCCAAGCCCACCCAGGCCACCACAGGTGCCCCCATCCCCCCCAAGGTCAAACACAACCCTGATGTGGCCCTAGTTTGACACCACTGATCTAAAAGAAAGCTGTTTTCCCCCCCATATCAAGTATAACAGTTCTTTCTCCAACCATAGTTTCAAACACCTTCCCTCAACCCTCTTTTGGGGGCAAACACTATTCAAGAAACTGGTTCTCAATAAAGGAGAATATTTGCAGCTCAGAGTAGAAAGCAAGGGCCCTTGGTACTCTCTGAGCTCAGTGATTTTCTTGCGGATGTTTCGTTACCCACACTAGGCGATATCGATGGATTAGCACTGATGACGTTGCCTACTTTGGGCAATGAAACGTCTGCAAGAAAGCAACTCGGAAAGCACCAAGGGCCCTTCAAGAAACAAAGTGTGCTGTAGGAGGTGCCACTTACAGATACAGCCCACGAGCCTCACGTTTGTCAAGGAGGGGACAAGGTGGGGGTCATCTTTGGTTCCCCCGTATGGTTTGGATGGAAATACTCCATAAGGATCCTACAACCAGCAGAGAGAGAGGAGAGAGAGAGAGAGAAAAGGTTAAAGCATGTACCAATGTGGCATCCTTAGCCCAAATTCTAAATGATCCTTTGACAATTTTTATCCTCAAGCATTTCATTATCCGATTCTGCCTTTAGGAAAACCAGTCTGGAAGGGAAGTGATGATGAGCAAGGTAGCTAAAATGCTGCCCCTCCAAGAAGGGCCCAGGTTCCTTACGGTCAACTGTTTCAGCGCTTGAAAGTATCATTGCTCAAAGAAGTGTTGCTGTGCTCAGTTTTGCTCACCACTCCTTTCTTTATAGTATCCAAAATTTTCCTTTCCATTCCCGTGGCCTGTTCTTCATCAGTAGCCATACCTGGGGTAGAGAAGGACAAATATTAGGTAATCTGAAAGATTCCTCTTCTGCTCAGAAATTCCCCCTTTCTAAAAACAAGGCCCAATATTCTTCAGTTAGCATATGAAACATTTGCTTGTCCTGAAAACAACATCTTCTTCTAGATTAGAATGTGTCTCCAGTAATCTAACCACAAGAATCTAACTCCGAATACTTTTTTCTAGCATTCCCACAATTTATGTTGATTGGCTCCATAGCAGCTGGATATATGTATGTAGGAACGTACGTATGTATGTATATGTGTGTGTATATGTATATATGTGTATATATATATATATATATGTATGTATGTATGTATGTATGTATGTATGTATGTATGTATGTATCTGGTATTGAGCTTTGTTCGGGTATTTTCCCACGTCATAATAGTGGTGCTTTTAAAGTTGTAGCAATGTTTCAGCAGAATCTCATCTGCCATCATCAGCCTTCTGTATAGTGTTTGTCTGTGAGTGAGATTCTGCTGAAACGTTGCTACAACTTTAAAAGCACCACTATTATGAAGTGGGAAAATACCCGAACAAAGCTGAATACCAGACATGTAAGTACCCGCGAAAACTTAAGAAAACATATATATGTATGTATGTACATACATACATATATATACACACACACACACATATGTATATGTGCCTGCCTGCCTGCCTGCAACTATCTAAATATCAATTTGTCTTATATTTGTAAAATATATTTGCTGCCTATCTCACCACGGGCCTCCTGTAGATGGCTTAGAGTAATAAAAACGGGGGAAATGATTGTAAACAGAAGTAAAATAATAGGACAATGAAATAAACAATGAAAAAGAACACAAGAATAAATCAATCATACTAATGCTAAATATCAGAGAATCACTGATCAAACATAAAAGCCCATCTATTGCAGAACAATGAGGCTGCTGTGTGTTTCTATGATTATTTTTGTTATGGAGGGTGGCTGTTACTCTTTTATTGTAACATGCATCTTTTAGCATTTTTGTTACATTTAATATATGAAATACCCATACGTTACCCATACAGTAGGTGATGTGTCATTTTATAATGAGGCTGTAGACCCTATGTATATATACCCTACACTCGTGATTATTTTTAGATAGTCTAGTCCTATGATAAAAAGATACATCACTCCATGTGTGTGTGTGTTGTGTGTATACACACATATACATATAGATACATATACATACATACACACTTATATACACACAACTAAAAGCCAGAAATTATGAAGTTCTGTGTACACACACATAATATACATACATACACACACACACAAACACATATATGTATATATATATACACACATATATAATATACATACATATATATACTTACATACATACACACAAACTAAAAGCCAGAAATTATGAAGTTACACATAATATACATACACATATAAACACACACACACACACACATATATATACACCCACACACACATATATAACATACATACATATACATACTTACACACACACACACAAAAACTAAAAGCCAGAAATGAGTTTCTCTCTGTGTACACAAACACACACACGCACAGAGAAACTCAAGATAATTTTTTGGCTTGGTTTCAGTTCCGGAAAGGCGCCTGAGCGACACCCCCTTTTTACCCAACCTGAAGCCCTCCCACCCCAGGCTTTCAGTCACTTCCCTCGACCCTGGGTGGGGGATGATGGGAAGGGTGGTGTTAGCCTCGGAGGGGGCCACGCCCGCTCGAGGAAAGCTCACCCCCAGTGCTGGCTTCACGAGAGCCCGCCGCCAGAGGACCCGGCCCTTTCCCCAGGGCAACCGGGCCCACCCGGAGAGCCCGCAAGGCTCCAGAAACCCGCAGTAACCTTGACGCCATCACAACCCTTCAAACGGCTGCCGCCTCAGAGACGCCTCTTCCGCCTTGGCTATGGGGGGAGGAGGAGAGGAAATTCCGGTCACGTGCCCCTCCTCGTTTCTGACCCAAGATGGCCGCCTAGCTCTTTCCTGTGAGCCTCACACAAGGGCAATGGGCGTGGTCAACGTGGTTCCGCCCACCGGGCGCGCCTTGATTTCCTGATGAGGGAAAAGGCGGGAAAATTTGAAACGTGGCGACTTTGGATGGTTCGAAGTCAAAAAAATGCCCGTTTTGGGGGCACTGCCTGCTCCCTCTAGACTCCCCTCTGGGGGGGGGTATCTCTGAATTTGGGTACCCCACTCTCCCAGGCTATTCTCAGTTTTCTTTTCCCCCTAGCCTTGTTTTCTTTTTTCTTCTGTGTGTATATATACACAAGAAACATATATACATTATATGGGTATAATGTGTCTCTGTGTATATATAGAGAGAGGGGGGGAGGAAAGGGGGAGGGATATATGCATATATATATATACACATACACACACACACTGTGTGTATATATATATATATATGGATCTTTGGTTATTCGGGTTTTCTCCCGCGTAAGATTGGAAGTATCTAGGCAATGTTTCGATGAAGTCTCATTCATCATCTTCAGGCTTGGTCTTCAGCTCTGAAGACCAAGCCTGAAGATGATGAATGAGACTTCATCGAAACATTGCCTAGATACTTCCAATCTTATGCGGGAGAAAACCCGAATAACCAAAGATCCACATACAAATACCCGCGAGAACCTCAGAAAACAAATATATATATATATATGTGTGTGTGTCTGTGTGTGTGTGTGTGTATTCTTAAGTTTTCGCGGGTACTTACATGTATGGCATTCAGCTTTGTTCGGGTATATTCCTACGTCATTGTAGTTGTTCTTTTAAAGTTGTAGCAACGTTTCAGCAGAATCTCATCTGCCATCATCAGGCTTCTGTATTGTGTTCATCTGTGAGTCAGACTTTTACAGTGGTTTCAGATTTAAATTTGGGGCAGCTTATTGCTGTGCCAGAATAGTTTTTTCTTCCTCCTGATTGGTTGAGAGTCTTGGTCTGTGTTTATTGGTCTTGGAGTTTGCTGTGTTCTGCTACTAATATCTTCTGTCTGTTTTTTTTTGGGGGGGGGCTCTTTTTGTATCTTGATTGGCTGGCAACATTGTGTTACTTTATTGGAGGCTTTTAGTGCAGCTTGGCTTTGGGTAAATGGACGGCTATCATTAGTTAGGAAACTGGGTTTCATCTGGGTGCCTGGTTGGGGTGTGTTTGAGCTGGAGGTATCAGGGGGGATCTGTTTGTGCCCAGGTGTTTGTCTGGCTTGTGGTGTGGAGATTTTTTTGTTTAGGAGTGCAGGCTTCCAAATGATTGACATTCTGGTGGAATCGTCTCTTCTATTCATGCGTTCTGGTCTTTTTTTCAATCTCTATGGCTTCTCTGATGATTCGTGGCTGGGATTTTCTATAGTGGCTAGGGTTTTGGTGCCATTGAAGTTGATGCTATGACCTGTGGCTTCCATGTGTTGGACTAGTGAGGAAGTGTGTTCCAGCTTTTTGATTGCATTTTTGTGTTCATCCAGGCGGGTACTTATTCTTCTATTGGTCTGTCCAATGTATGTGGCCGGGCATGATGCACAGGGGACTTCGTATATGCCTTGGTTTTCCAGGTCAATTTTGTCTTTGGGGTTTCTGAGGATGGCTGCTATTTTTCTGTCTGTTTTGAAGGCAGTCAAAGCACTCTGAGAAGCACAGAGCCGAAGACACAAGCCTGAAGATGATGAATGAGACTTCATCGAAACGTTGCCTAGATACTTCCAATTTTACGTGGGAGAAAACCCAAATAACCAAAGATCCATATATGTATGTATGTATGCATGTATGCATGTACGTATATGTATACGTGCCCCTCCCTCCCTCTCTCTCTCTATATATCTATACACACACATACACACAGAATCAACACAGAGCTCCAGATTTTAAACCGACCAGAATGAACAAAGTTGCTTCCCACAAAGGCTCCTGTCCCCTTGCTCCTTCTTTATGTCTTATGGGAGGGCCAATCATCTCCAAGCCTTACTCCCGAGTCGCCCCTTTTGTCTTAACTGTTATTGCCTTCTGGAAGCTCTGCGCAAGCATGCACTGGGAACAGGCTCCCCCTGTTCCTCTGCCTTGCTGCTGTCAGATTCTGGAGGCTCCAGAGTCTGCACATAGCTCTCAGATGACCCTGGCCCCATCTCTGTGTCGGACGAAGATCCCTCATCCGAGTCCTCCCCAGACTCCAGGACTGGCCCATGTTTCTCCCCACGTCCGGCTCTGCTGCCAGCTCCGCAGGCCGCCAGTGGACCACAACAAATGGGGTTGGACTAGAAGACCTCAGAAGTCCCTTCCAACTCTTATATTGTTACTGTTATTGTAGTCTGAGAACAACATATCCTGGTATAGCATAAACTCAGGGAGATTTGATGAAAGTTGCTGAGATGGCTAGTGTAAGAGCTGCCACCTCACTGCCAGTTTGCCATGAACCATGGAGGGAAGGTGGAAGGGAAGACGAGGGTCTGAGAAAAAAGGAAACTGAATTGTGAGAAGATTTCTCAGTGAGAACCAACAGCTTGGACCAGGTTGATCTTCTGAATGTTTTGTCTGATCACAATAGTTCACGTGTATCTGTACTTGTCACAAGATGGAAGCTCTTGATGTCACGGTCTTATTTTTCATGTCCTTTAGTGTTTATCTAATGAAGATGAAAATCTATTTTTCGTGTCTTCTCCCAGACAATGTGTGTGTGTGTGTGTGTGTGTGTGTGAGAAAGCCAGACTGCCTAATGAGTTAGTAATACAGTTCTACAGAAGAATTATTGAATCTGCCATTTGCACCAAACGGGACAGATACAGACTTCAGCAGGTCGTGCAGAGGGGAAAAAAAACAATTGCAACCAGCCTGCCTTCTGTTGAAGACCTGTATACTGCATGAGCCAGAAAGAGGGATGAGAAAATATCCACAGACCTCTTACATCCTGGATATAAACCATTCCAACTTCTACCCTCAGGATGCTGCTATAGGACATTGCATGCCAAAACAACTAGACAGAAAAATAGTTTTTTCCCCATGCCATCACTCTACTAAATATCTAATCCCCACAGCACTGTTTTATGCCTAAAGATATTTACCCACGTCATAGGACTGTATTGTTATTATCCTTCTCAACTTTCCTACCACCTTCTCTTATTGCTATGAGAAGGATATTACTTTTTAGTATTTATTTGATTTGTCAATTGCTTACAAGATACAGGTATAAGAATAAATATAGTTTTGAATACATGAGATAGATACTTATAAGAAAAATAATAGGACAGGGACAGTAGGCACGATTGGTGCGCTTATGCACGCCCCCTACAGACCTCTTAGGAAAGGGGGTGAGGTCAATAATAGACAGTCTAAGGTTAAAGTTTTTGGGGTTTGAGGAAGAAACCAAAGTCAGGTAGAGTATTCCAAACATTGACCACTCTGTTGATGAAGTCGTATTTCCTGCAATCAAGTTTGGTGCGGTTAACCTTGAGTTTGTATCTATTGTGTGCTCTTGTATTGTTATGATTGAAGTTGAAGTATTCATTTGTAGGTAGGACATTGCAATGTATGATTTTATATACTATATTTAGATCGGACTGGAGGTGGCGTAGTTCTAAGTTTTCTAGGTCTAGAATTTCAAGTCTGATGGCATAAGGTATTCTGCAATGAGTAGAGGAGCGGAGAACTCTTCTTGTGAAATGTTTTTGGACTTTTTCAATTGTGTTAATTTTAACATTTGCCTTATTGTACTTCGCGGGTGAACAAGGGGGTTAAACAATCGCCCCCGAAATATATTCCGTCTTGGACTATACTACTGTGTGTTTTTTCAATTTTGGAATTATTCCAACCCATGTGTTAATATCAGATACATGATATGGGTTCCAGACTGATGAGCTGTATTCAAGTATAGGTCTAGCAAATGTTTTGTATGCTCTAGTTGGTAGTATGATATTACCAAAGAAGAAGCTATGTAGGATTAGATTAACAACTCTTAATGCCTTTTTGGCTATGTAGTTACAGTGGGCTCTAGCACTTAAGTCACTAGAGATGAGTACTCCAAGGTCCTTGACAAAGTTTAGATCTTCTGATTTTATCTTATACTGATTGATGAGTTATCATTTTGTTATTTGTATGTACACTGAGAGGTTATGCACCGGAAACAAATTCTTTGTGTGTCCAATCACACTTGACCAGTAAAGAATATTCCAGTATATAATATTCCAATGCACTGTCACAGTTGGTCTTTTTCATTCTGGAATGACCTCTTCATTCCGTTAATTGTATGGCACTGACTGAGTCTACTCACAAGGATGCTTTGGGACTACAGTAAGATGTTCTGGTATATCTGGTCAATTTTACATTTTCTTCCCTACTTTATCTTATAGGAGCACTTATACTATAGAAAAAAAAACTTTAATCCTTGTTTAAGGCAGCAAAACTGAACTTTGCCGTTTTATTTAATTCTGTTCTCTTAGAGAAGGCAACAGTTTTCAAGCAAACAGCTGTGGTTACATCACTTTTTTTCTGTACATGTCATTAGAAACAGAGTGGCTGATTTGTGTAAGAGCAACCAATTTCTTTATTATACACGCTTATTGATTGAGATGGGCAGTCTTAACAGTTTCTAATTTGCTTCTTTTGGGGAGAATTTATACAAGACAGCAGTTTGGTCAAAAAGATTGTGTCTCTAGTTATTGTATAGTTTGTACTCCTTATCACTTATTTTTTCCGTGACAATATTTATCTGCTATTGTCAGCTTATTCTTATTTTCATTTTAAATATGGTTTGGTTATGTCTGCTAATACTTGCTAACTTCAGGGTCTTGCAAACTATAAAAGCACATATTATCTCTCTCTCTCCCCCCCCTCCATTAATAAAACCAATGATAAGGTTAAAAATACTATTGCTGTTTAATAATTACATCTTATATTCTATAAAATAAAATTAGGATAGTATCTAATAATTCTATAAAATAAAATTGATTAAATACTGCATGTTAACATTTACACTTCTAAAACATTAAAAATATAGATGGATTATTTCATATCATCCTGGCAGAAATGCTATAGTTGCCCACAATTTTGTAAAAGAAGCTAAATCTAAATATTGCTGATCAGTAGCAACGGAATACAAATATCCAATAAGACAATGTAGCAGAACTGTGTTAGTCTGCAGTTAAAAAAACAGAAGTCTGATTTTCCAACTAAGTAGTTTTATTAAAAGGCACGAGCTTTTGTGCAGCTCACTTCATTAGATGCATAGAATGACTTTGATAAAGTAAGCTGCAGCTCACAAAAGCTTATGCCTTTTAATAAAATTTGTTGGTTGGAAAAGCTGCTACCATCATCCATTTTTCAATTTCCAATAATAGTTTGTCACTGATAAATAGGTGGCGGGGATTATGCTGTGGAAATGAGAATTTGGTCCATTTCAACTGTATTAAAAATGCCAACCCGTGAAACACATTACACTTTAATTAATGCAAAGTTACAAAAATCTTCATGCAAATTTTAACACGATGGCTTTTAGCAGATAAACGTTTGCAAAATAAACAGCGATGCAAGTATGAAAGTTAATTTAAAAAATAATACGGAATTAAATGGTGCAATCTTTTGGACCACTCATTGACAGTGTGAGAATAAAACAGAGTAGAATAGAATACTTTTATTTTGGCTAAGCGTGGTTAGATACATCAGCACTTCAAAAGTAGGAATTCTGGGAGTTGAAGTCCAAGTTTTATGGTTGCCAAGTTTGAGATACACTGACTTAGAAGGGGACCAGAAATCATGGACACTCCATCACTGGAGGTTTTTAAGAAGAGACTACACTAGACAGTCACTTATTTGAAATGGTATAGGTTCTCCTGCTTTAGCAGGGGGCTGGACTAGAAGACCTCCAAGGTACCTTCCAGCTCTATTCTATTCCATTCCATTCTATTTATTCCATTCTATAGTATAAAATAGAATGTATTCTATTCTATTTTATACTCTTCTTCTATTCTCTATTCTGTTCTTTATTCTATATTCTACTCTATTCTACACTGTATTCTATTCTATTCCATTCCATTCTATCTTCTATTCTATTCTTTATTCTATATTCTGCTCTATTCTCTATTCTATTCTATTCTATTCTATTCTATTCTATTCTATTCTATTCTATTCTATTTTATTCTATTCCATTCTTCTATTCTCCATTCTATTTCCTCTTCTCTTCATTATTCTCTATTCTACTCTACTTTATACTCTATTTCAGAGTATAGCAACTTTAAGATTTGTGGACTTCAACTCCCAGAATTGCCCAGCCAGCATGACTATGGGAATTGAAGTCCACAAATCTTAAAGTTGCCAAGTTTGGAGACCCCTGTTTCTCTTCTCTTCTCTATTCTATTCCTATATTATCCTATCTTCTATTCTATTCTCTGTTCTATAGGTTCTCCTGCTTGAGCAGGTGGTTGGACCAGAAGACCTCCAAGGTCCCTTCCAACTCTGTTTATTCTATTCTATTCTATTCTATTCTATTCTATTCTATCTCCTATTCTATTCTATTCTATTCTATTCTATTCTATTCTATTCTATTCTATTCTATTCTATTCCAATATTCTATTCTATTCCATTCCAATATTCTATTCTATTCTATTCCATTCCAATATTCTATTCTATTCTATTCTATTCCATTCCAATATTCTATTCTATTCTTATTGTAGAATATGACTATTATTAAGTGTTGTCCCTGATGATTCTTGACTCTTGATGAATGTATCTTTTCTTCTATGTACACCGAGAGCTTATGTACAGAAAACAAATTCTTTGTGTGTCCAATCACACTTGGCCAATAAAGAATTCTATTCTATTCTATTCTATTCTATTCTATTCTATTCTATTCTATTCTATTCGGTAATCCAGGCGGGACTCCACTTCCCATAAGCCCCCGCGCTGGCCCAGCCCGAACGGACAGCTCTTTAAACGGGACACCTGCAAAGTTAGCCAAGAGCACGTGGCCGGCCTTGACTTTCCGAAGCGCGGTTTCCCGCCCCCCCACCTCTCACACCGAGACCCCCGATTGGCTGAAACTCCGCTGAGTCCCCGCCTCTTCTCTCCACTTTGCGAGAGGGAAAGCTCGGACAGGTGGGCCGGGATTGGCTCTCTTCTGGATCATGGTCAATCCCGGCCTCCGATTGGCTGTCTCGGGGAGCGTTGCCATTTGAAACAGGCAGGTAGACGCAGGTGGTCGTTTGCGAGCGGCTGGGGCGCTATTTTGCGTGCAGGTAGAGCGCCAGGTGGCTCTTCCTTTAGAGGAGGGGGGGTCCCTTTTGGGGGGAGGGGTCTCTCTCTCTCTCTTTCTCTCCCCTCCAGCTTCTATTGTTGGAAGAACGGGGCTGGCCCAAGCTGCCCATCGGCAGAGGTACAGAACGATACACCCCCATTCACAGTGAGGATTTACTAATTAAAGCTTATGTCAGAGTTTGTATTTTTTTAAATTGGGGGGGATGGAATCATTGGGGCAAATGTGGAAAAGAGAGAGAGAGAATCTGGGCTGGAAGGGACCTTCGGAGGCCTTAGTAGAATGGCGGAGTTGGAAGGGACCTTGGAGGTCATCTCGTCCAGCCCACTATTCAGGCAGGAGATCCTAACCCCATTTTTCAGACGAAGGGCTGTCCAGTCTCTTCTTGGGGTGGGGGGTGGGGGGAGAAAAATACCTCCAGTGTTGGAGCATTCACAACTTCTGAAGGCAAGTCGTTCCATTGATTAATTGAAGATAATAGAGAATAGCAGCAGACTACACTAGACTAGAATAAGGACTGGGAAACTATAGGATAAGGAATAGGATAAAATATGGAATAGAGTATGGAATAGAATAAGGAATAGAACAGAACAAGGAATAGAATAGAATAAGGACTAGAATAGGATAGAAAATAGAGTGAGGAATAGGATAGAATATAGAATAGAATAAGGAATAGCATAGGATAGGAGTTGGAAGGGACTTTGGAGGAATTAGGCAGGAAACCCTATACATTTCAGACAAATAGTTGTCCAATCTCTTCTTAAAATCCTCCAGTGTTGAAGCACCCACAACCTCTTGAGACAAGGCGTTCCACTGGTTAATTGTTCTGATAGGAAATTTCTCCTTAGTTCTAGGTTCCTTCTCTCCTTTGATTAGTTTTCATCCCCTTAGTCCACCCTGCTTGTATCCTGGGTGTAATGCAGCAATATTGGAAGCTTGTCAAATCCAGGAGCCAGCCGGGATCTTGCATGAAGCCACAGTCCTCAAGTTTTTGTGGGACTGATGACATTACTGGAGACCAGGAAAAGTGGTAATAGGGACAGCTCAGTTTTAAGAAGCCCTGACTTAGATGTATGCAGCAAATCCAGACACTAAAGTAGTAATAATTGCTTTTTCTAAAGGATCTGTAAATCCAGACTGTTTCTTCCTTTTTTTCCCCCTCAGCTTTCTCACTGGAATTATTTTCTATTCCTCCTCTTCCCCAAAGACTATCTTAAGGCTGTGTTTGCCTGGCAAGCTTACTTGATTTCTTCCACCCAGTTATCTGCAATGAGAATCCAAACCTTAAAACTAATGATGATCCCAGGTTTACACAATGAATTAGCTTCAACTTATTTGTTAAATTTATTTGCTGTTTATCTTGCTGCAGGCAGCTTACAACAATAAACACAGACTGGAAAAGTGTAAACATAAAAATAGCAAAGGAATGGAACAATAAACAATGAAAAAAAGATCCAATGGGAATACCTTGAGATGAGAGTAAAAAAATGGGCAGGTGGGGAAGCAGGGAGCGAGGGGAGAAGTGGGTTTGTTTTCAATCTAGCAGCCACCTCGAGCAAACAAACATCAAACTAAGTTTGGTGGTTTGTGGTTGCATTTATCGTGGGAGAGTAGCTCAGATCGATGAGAATGGAAGCTTTGTAGTCTTCAGGGCTTGGAACTGTATTACAGGTAGTCCTTGACTTACAACCACAATGAGCCCAACATTTCTGTTGTTAAGTGAGACATTTGTTAGGTGAAGTTATTGTCCCATTTTATGACCTTTCTTGAAACAGTTGATAAATGAATAATCGCAATGAAGTTAGCTTCCCTATTTTCCTGGTCAGAAGTTCGCATAAGGGGATCCATGGCTCAGGGACACAGCCACTGTCATAAATATGAGCCAAGCATCTGAATTTTCGATCACGTGACCCCCGGGGCCACTGCAGCAGTCGTAACTTCTGAAAAGCGTCCCTAAGTCACTCCAGTGCCCTTGTAACTTTGCACAGTTGCTGAACAAACTCTCGTTAAGTTGAGGGCATTTCCATAGGGCTTTGCAATTTTTTTTATTTAGAATAGAATAGTTTATTGGCCAAGTGTGATTGGACACACAAGGAATTTGTCTTGGTGCAAATGCTCTCAGTGTTCATAAAAAGAAAAGATACATTGGTGAAGAATCATCAGGTACAGCACGTAATAATAGTCATAGGGTACAATAAGCAATCAAAACATGCTAGGAAACAGTCAATATAAATTGTAAGTATACAAACGATAAAGTTACAGTCATACAGTCATAAGTGGGAGGGGATGGGCGATAAGGAGTGATGAGAAGATTAATAGTAATAGTAGTGCAGACTTTGTAAATAGTTGGACAGGAGAGAATAATTTGTTTAGCAGAGTGATGGCATTTTGGGAAAAACTGTTCTTGTGTCTAGTTGTTCTGGTGTGCAGGGCTCTATAGTGTTGTTATGAGGGAAGGAGTTGAAACAGTTTATGTCCAGGATGTGAGGGGTCTGTAGATATTTTCACAGCCCTCTTTTTGACTCGTGCAGTATACAGGTCCTCGATTGAAGACAGATTGGTAGCCATTGTTTTTTCTGCAGTCCTAATTCCTCTCTGGAGTCTGTGTCTGTCTTGTTGGGTTGCAGAACCAAACCAGACAGTTACAGAGGTGCAGATGACAGTTTCAATCCTTCCTCTGTAGAACTGGATCAGCAGCTCCTTGGGCAGTTTGAGCTTCCTGACTTGGCGCAGAAAGAACATTCTTTGTTGTGCTTTTTTGGATGACGTTTTTGATGTTGGGTGTCCATTTTAGGTCCTGTGATATGATAGAACCTAGATACTTGAAGGTCTCCACTGTTGATACTGTCTTGTCTAGTATTGTGGTGGTATGGGAGGGTTTCTTCTAAAGTCTTACCACCACAATTTAGCCAGTTGGGCTACCAACTGGGGTGCGGGAGTAGCCCTCAGTTTGCAGCCAGAGAGAAAGATGATGCCATGCGGGGGCAGAGGGGGGGTGCAGATGGTCATTTAACAGATGGTGTGCTGATTGTCCTGAGTCATCGTCTGCCTCTGCCTCCATCTCTTCTGTTCCCTCTGGTTACCAAGGTTGACTTAGAACTGCTCTCTGCTTCTGGCTTAATTGCACATAAACCATGGTTCAGGTAACAAAGGGGCAAGTATGGTGCTTGAGCGGCTGAAGTATTATCTCTTCTCTTCTTTTCCCTTTCCTTCTCTGTATGGCGCTAAGTTGTTACCTCTGGGAGCAGAAGACGCTTATTTCTTTCCTTTTTTTACTATTGATTTGCAAGAGTGTCTTAAGAACCTTTTTTGTGTGTGTGCGCATGTGGTTGAAAAGCAGGATTAAAATACTGTAAATATTGAATATTTTTGGCTGTTAAGACTATTGAAGGGCCACGGTGTTTTTCCCATAACAATTAGGGGGGGGGGTTCTTGGTAGAAGGAGGTACAAGTGGATTAAAAACATCCTTTTGAAGCAAGATTTGGGTTTTTTTTAGAATGGAGGGCTTTGTGGTTTTTTTTCTTTCTTCCTGCTCTTTAAATCCCCTTGGAAAATATAGCCAGCAACTTTGCAGGGTCTATACCATATGGTAAAAAAAAAAAGCCAAAAGCCTGAAGTGAAATTTCTTTTGGGATATCCAGATGTCAGGGGGATATTTCTAGGTGTGGCCATTTATTATTTTTTTTAAAGGATCTCTTCTCACTTCCAAACTCTCTACTTGTTGCTTAAGGTGTTGCATGAACCTGAGCCTTGCGGCTTGTAAAATATGTGGGCTTAGCGGGATGCATGGACTCTGCCAATTGCAATTTATTTTGCAGCCATCGTTTTAAAAACCCGTAACTCAGCACAGGGTAATGAACCAAGGCTGCAAGTTTCAGAGAATACTGCAGGTGAGAAGAAAAATCCTCTTGAAACCTTGCTGACGTTTTATGTGATGACTTAAAAACAGTGTCAATGCTGCAAGGGTTCCAACCTGGATATTTCCAGGGGGGTAATGGACCCTGTTTATTGGTGGCAGGATGGTTTCCTTATAGGTCCCTGTGTTTGTGTTGCTGTTGTGATAAGTTTCAATCTGCCTTGTGCCTCAGTGTCTCCATAACCTGTTGGTGAGGTCAGTCTGGCAACCCAGGGTGTAGCCCTGTGCCCCCCAAAATGTCAAGATGATGGCCATGATGATGTCATGCCCCTGTCAGAATCTGACTTGGAGGAGGAAGACAAGGGACAGGGAGTGGGACTGTGGCTCCATTGGCTGTGGAAGAAACTGGGGAAGGGCAAAGTCAGGCGGGGCAGAGCAGGGGAGAGGTAGAACAAGGAAGAGGGAATTCAGAGGAAGACCCAGGCCCACCCCTCTTCATCCTTGGGCACACAGGGAGGAACGGAGAAGAGAGCAACGTGGGTTGCATGGTTTACGGGGGAGGAAAGGGCCCTGATTCCCTTCATTAGCTGCAGCTGGGAACACAATGTATAAAAAAGGAAGCTGCCTGCAGCAAGCTGTTGGGAGCGAATGTGACTTTTTCTTGTATCGTCGTGGCTTATCCGTGTTCCTGGCATCTTCCCAACTGTGTGAGTTTTTTTGTGCTTTCAAGTTTGAAATTCCTGCTCCTGCCCTGCCAAACTAATTACTTCAGTTTGGTTTGTTTGGATTTTAAGTTTCAGTTTGTGTGTACTTTGTTTTGGGCTGAATTTTCTGCAGTCAAAGGTTGTTTCTAGGGAGAGTTTTTCTCCATCCAGAAGATAACCTGGACATTGGGGACAAAGTTGGACTCTTATTGCTTATCTGACTGTTGCCTTTGTGCCACACCCCGGGTCATCACAGATGGTGTAATTGAAACTTCACCCATCTCTTAAGTGTGATACCGTCTTGACTTTTTTTAATCGTGCCCTCCAGATACTCCTGACTGCTGTAGGACACATAGTGAGAATCCTTCCAAATGGAATATTTGCACCATGGTGGATGAAAACTCTTTCACTTTTTCTTCCTCAAGATTTCTTTCTAGCAAGGAAAATGCAGAGAGACATTGGACAGTGTTGGCTTGATCTTTATTATGGAATCAGGATGGGTCTGATTTAAATCAAGTTGATTTAAATCAATTTTTTTTAAAAGAGCAACTGTCTCACAGCGGCTCCTCAGTTTAAATCACAATTTAAATCATGATTTAAATCACTAGTAAAAAGGCTTGATTTAAGTCAACTCGATCTAAATAATAATTTTTAAAAGAGCAACTCTCATCTCTGTCCTGCAGCGGCTTCTCCTCTGACTGCAGTTGACTCAACCTATGGTCCCAATATTGCAGAATCTACAGCCTCATGCTACATCACTAAGCTCCATGTCATGCCGAATAAACTAAATTATTAACGTGTCTTAAATGGAAAACTATCTTGAGGTGGATTTTTATTCCAAAAGCATTTTATTAAAATAAATTAGATAAAAATAAAAAAAATCCAATTTAAATTTAAAAAATCCGATTTAAACAAAAAAAAAAAATCTGATTTTTTTTTTTTTACTTTAAAAAAAAAAAATCATCAGTTTTCATCCACCCTGGATGGAATCCTGGATGTTCTCTGAGCTTGGTGGTTTTTATGGAGACATTTCAGATGTTACTTGGTTGGGGAAATCATAGAATCATAGGGCTGGGAGCTACCTTTGGAGCAGTGGTGGGATTCAAAATGTTTTACTACCGGTTCTGTGGGCGTGGCAGGGGAAGGATACTGCAGAATCCCCCTTCCCTCCCCATCCCACTAACGAACTACTCAAAATTTCCACTACCGGTTCTCCAGAACTGGTCAGAACCTGCTGAAGACCATCTCTGTTTTGGAGGCCTTCAAGTCCAACCTCCTGTCCAACTTGGCAGGAGGCCTTATTGCATCCCAGATAAATGATGGTCCCGAATATTTTTTCCTGAAGACCTCCAGCAATGGAGCCCTCATAACTTCAGGAGATAAGCTGTCCCATTGCTTGTTTGTCAGGAAATATCTTAGTCTGAGGTTGGATCTCTCTTTAACAAGCTTCCACCCATTACTTCATGTCTTGATCTCAGGTTCTTTAGAAAATAAGTCAAGCCCCCTCTTCTCTATGACTGCCATTCAAGTACTGGAAGACTGCTGTCATGTCACCCCTGGTCCTTCTCTTCCTTAGACTAGCCATGCCCACTTCTTGAAACCCTTCATTATCTGGTTTAGCTTCCAGACTACCTCATTATTTTTATTTCTCTTCTCTCTACTCTTTCTAGGGTTTCAACATCTTTTTTAAATGTATTGTGGTGACCAAAACTGGATGCATTATTCCAGATGTGGTTTCACTAATATGGTATATCGGTACTCCTGATTTTGATGCTGTTCCTTTGTTGATGCAGCCTAGGATTGAATTGGGTTGGTTTTTTTTTTTCACAGCACATTGATTGGTCATATTTAAGTGGTGATTCACTAGGATTCCTAGATCGCTTTCAGAGTTAACTACTGCTGAGCCAAGTACCACCTATTCTATATCTATATTTGATTTTTTCCCCCCTGCCTGGTTTTTCTCACCCCTGAACTGAATCTCATTGGATGGAATGTCTGCATGGATGCAACCAAGTTCAAAGATCACTAAGGACTCCATAGTTCAACCCTGAGCTACAGATGGATATTGTCTTCTCTTAACTAACCCTTCTTACAATTCTTGTTACAATACTTCACAGGAGAGTATTCATAGCCACTGAGTAACAGAGGCATCCTGTGGAAGCATATCTGTCTGGTCTACGTCTATGGTTTTTTAAAAAAAATATAGTTTATATTTTTGTATTCTGTTCCTTTGTATTGTTTTTAATCGTAAGCCACTCACAGTCATGTATATGAGATAGGTGGCTACTCTACGCATTGAAATAATAAATATTCTTCCATGTTAAAGCGACTCAAAAGAAAGAAGGTAACAGGACTGGGTGCATAACACTCTCCGCTGAAAACACAAGAGATGTTTTACTCTTTGTCATAAAAAATGAATGAAATGGAACAAAATGGAATGGGAATGTTAAAGAACAGGAATACAGTAGAAGTGGAATAGGAATGGGAATAGAATAGGAATGGAATGGGAATAGAAAAGAATATGAATAGAATAAAATAGAATAGAAGTGGAATGGAAAAGAATAGGAACAGGAATAGAATAGGAATAGAATAGACTTAATTGGCCAAGTGTGATTGGACACACAAGGAATTTGTTTCCGGTGCATAAGCTCTCAGTGTACACACAAACAACAACAGAGTGATAGGTCATAGACCACAACTTAAAGTTAACAACAATTCATCATAATATATAAGTCCATTTATATTTGTTTTCTTTCTGTGTGTCTGGAAGCCTTCCAAGCAGCCCTGGGACAGTCAAAATTACTTGTTTGTTTGTTTCTTTGTTTTGACAGGGTCCCTGTGTCGTCCTTTCGGGCAGAGGGAGCTTGTGTGTAGGGAAGGCCAAGAAATAACTTCTTGGCAGCCGTTTCCAACCCAGGACCAAACAAGCTGAGCTTCTCTTTTTCAAGTTCAAACTGGAAGAGAGATTGGCCCGACTCATGAAGAAGTCAGGTAAACGAAGCCGGGAGAAGCCCTCCGTGGTGGAGAGCCAACCTGGGACATCCAAGGATGCCGTCAAGCAGATGCACCAGACCCCGCTTTCCAAAGACTCCTCGAAAGTAGGTTTGGTTTCCCAATCGAAGGTGGCTTCGTTCAGCAAGGAGCTGTTCAACACCTGGCGAGACATTCGCTGGTTCCAAATCCCGTTGTCGTCTTTAAGGAAACCCAAAGCGGGTCTCTTCAGCTTCACCTTCCAGTCCAGCCTGCAGAGGTATCAGCAACTTCGGAAAACCAAGCGACTGAAAGTTGGCAGGCCCTTCTCTGTCCTGCCTTTTCCTAACTTATCCTTGCCGTTTAAGGATCCCCCATCAGTGCGAGATGCGTTGCGGGTAAGCGGCGAAGCCAGGATTTATTTCTTTGGGGGAGTGGACGAGACCAGAGAACCTAAGCTCTCTAATAGTACAGGGTGGTGTGATGACCCAGGGCACAGCACAGAGTTAACATAGGCAGCTGGCAGTTTAAACTGCCCCTTGATTGCTCTAAATTTCCCCAAATGCTGGTGACCTTCTACCACTGCACCATAGAGAGTATTTTAACTTACTGCACCTCTGTATGGTTTGCCAATTGCACTGGGGCAGATAGGACAGTGCACCAGAGGGTTGATGTCATTGCCCAGAGGATCATTGGCTGCCCTCTCCCCTCTTTGGAAGAGCTTTATAGCTCCCGCTGCCTTAAGAAAGTTCAAAACATGCTCAAAGATCCATCTCATCCTGGGAAATCTTTTTTTTTTTTTTGAACTATTACCATCTGGTAGATGGTACAGGATAATAATAATAAAAAAAGGACAAATAGGCTGAAAAACAGCTTTTATCCCAGGGCAGTAGCTCTGTTGAATTCCACTGTATAGTGCCACATTAATCCAATATCAGGAGTTTTCAGTTCAATGTATAGAATGTGAAGGATGTGTGTTTGTGTTTATTTGGTCATGATGTGCACAGAAAATGGTGTTTGATTTCGTTATGAGGTGCAATGACAAACTCTAAACTATACTATACTAAACTAAACTAAACTAAACTAAACATCCCCATGTTTCTGGCAAGTCCCAGAGCAAAGTGATCACACACAAACACACCTCAAACAGTCTCTGGCTGCAAATAGTCCAGCCCAACACTTGTGAGCACCACAGCTGCAAAGCAAGAAATCCAGCAGGGCAAGGCGAGTCTAGGAAGGAAAGGAGCCAGGCATGTAATCCAGGAATCCAGAAAGAATATAAGGAATCCAGGAAAGTTCAAATGTTGGCACTCAACACTCCAAGAATGCAGTGTTTGTTCCTGACAAATGCTCCTCCCTATAGTGTCTCTTGAAGTCTCAGTCCCCAGGTGTGCCTTGTGAAGAGGGGTGGGGCGCTGTCCTCCCAAGTAGTCGGCTCAGTCTGCGCTGTTCTCGCCTTCTCTCCACTCTCCATCCTTGAGGATCAGGAGGGGGCAGTCCTTGCTCCTCACCTGTCTCTCATGTTCCCTGCTTAGCCTCTCTTGGTCATCCTTAACCCCCTTCTTCCCTGCCTCCAAGCCATCCCAATCCCTGAAAAGCCCTGGCCTGACTGACCCTGCTCCCCATTTTCCTCCGAAGCTGCCCCCTCGATCTCTGTTAGCTCCAGTTCCAGCTTGTCTTCCCCCACAGATGCAGGCTCCGACGGGGGCATGACAGGTGGCATTGATCAGATTTCTTTCCTTCGTGTTTTAAAGAAGACCTCCGAACCACTCATCCTCTCTTAGTACATGGATGAATTGTGTGCAGACGTGTCTCGAAACACCTTCATTGGTAGGATTGTGAGCCTATATGGCAGGGGTCTCCAACCTTGGCTCCTGGAAGCCTGGTGGACTTCAACTCCCAGAATTCCACAGCCAGCTGGCTGTGGAACTCTGGGAGTTGAAGTCCGCCAGGCTTCCAGGAGCCAAGGTTGGAGACCCCTGCTATATGGGATTAAAAATATTGTTTCTTTGTTCTCTTGATCAAAGGCGAAGTGCCTATGTTGACTGGCCCCAATCTAAAAGGTCCTTCATATGAAGGGATGTATGGTGAGACTTCCTGGGTTATAAATTTCTTCTGGGCCACTTATCCTGGACAGATTTAAAGCTAGCACAAGGCCTTAAGGCAGCAATAGGGGGCATGATTTATCTTTTTTAATATCCTTGAATAAATAAGGGCTGGGTCGGCGGATACATTCAACTGAAATCGGGTTGGGATAGTTGGAGGTTAGGTATTTTTTTTGTGAACCACGTCATCAGAGATTTTCTGGAATTTATTTCTTTGGACTTAGCATTTTTCACATCCCTGGGGTTGTGTTTTGTTAACTTGGGGGTAAGGCGTATGTTTAAAAAGGGACGCGGTGGCTCAATGGCTAAGACGCTGAGCTTGTTGATCAGAAAGGTCGGCGGTTTGGCGGTTCGAATCCCCAGCACTGCGTAACGGAGTGAGCTCCCGTTCCTTGTCCCAGCTTCGGCTAACCGAGCAGTTCGAAAGCATGTAAAAAATGCAAGTAGAAAAATAGGGACCACTTCGGTGGGAAGAAGATAACAGCATTCTGTGCGCCTTCGAAGGCGTTTAGTCCTGGTGGCCACATGACCACGGAGATGTCTTCGGACAGTGCTGGCTCTTCTTTGGCTTTGTAACGGAGATGAGCAGCGCCCCCTAGAGCAGGAAATGACTAGCACGGATGTGCGAGGGAAACTTTACCTTTTTACCCGTAAGGCATATGTTTATGTGAATCCAGCCATTGAACGAGCATTTTTAAAATCTTACCACATTTGTCTCCTGCAGGCTGATAACCACAGATCTTCAAGAACTGATAGATCTAAAGTCTGCAAAAGGCTCTCGGCCCGTAGAAATGGTAATATTCTAAAATACATTTCTGATGACTTTGGGGTGGGTCGGGGAACGGGACGTTGTCCTATGGCCAGTTTTAGGATCGGTAATGATGCTTGTTTGCTGAAGTAGATCGAACTTCAATGGGGGAGGGGCGAACCTGGCCTTTTTGAACCAGTTTGCTTGTACTTTATATTATTATGAGCCACGGGGGCGCAGTGGTGAGAGTGCAGTACTGCAGGCTCTTCTGCTGATTGCAGGATGACTGCAATTTGGCAGTTCGAATCTCACCAGGTTCAAGGTTGATTCAGCCTTCCATCCTTCCAAGGTGGGTAAAATGAGGACCCAGATTGGTGGGGGTAAGAGGCTGACTCTGTAAACCACTTAGAGAAGGATGTAAAAGCACTGGGAAGCGGTATATAAATCTTAGTGCTATTGCTGTCCTTCCTTCCTTCCTTCCTTCCTTCCTTCCTTCCTTCCTTCCTTCCTTCCTTCCTTCCTTCCTTCCTTCCTTCCTTCCTTCCTTCCTCCCTCCCTCCCTCCCTCCCTCCCTCCCTCCCTCCCTCCCTTCCTTCCTTCCTTCCTTCCTGTTAGAATGCAGTCTTTCAGACTAATTCTGCCAATTGCAGGAGTTTGATGCTGATGGGGCTCAAGGTTGACTCCATCCTTCCGAAGTGGGTAAAATGAGGACAATAGGCTGACTCTGTACATCATTTAGGGCTGTAAAGCACTGTAAAGCTGTATATAAATCTAAGGGCTATGGCTGTTGGGATGAAGGGTTCTTAGCAAAATCAATGTATTGAGTGCCACGTTTTGAATGTGATTGTAAAAAGGTGCTTGAAGCATGCAGAATACAAAGCTGGTGTTTTGGGAGGAAGTCAAAGGTTTAAAGCACTCTACAGCCCTGTTGAGCATCAGTGCCTTACCAACATTTTCCAGTGTTTGGGGCAGGAAATGAATGGGAAACAGCCTTCAATTTTAAACCATTTGTCCCTGAAAATTGGCAGCATGATTTGTAAGCCACTGCAAGGGGTAAGCAAATAGCATGTAGCTAATGTAACTTGTCACCCCTGGTTTATAAAATGCCACCTATAATTAAAGGTAACGAAACAACCCGAATGGCTCCCAGTGCTGAAATATTTTTATGCAAAGGCTAAATATTGTTCACCATACCCTGCCCTGTATCCCCAGCTGAAAGCAGCTCCCACCAAGAAAAGGAACACGTACATGCAGGAAATTAGATGTTCAAAAAGAAAAAAAGCCTGCTTCTTAAAATATACATATATATTTTTCTAGATGAGCTGTTTTAGGTCCGTTTCTCATCTACAGAACACGCTGCTGTGTTACCCAGGGTTGGTCTGAACGGTATAAAAATAAGATTTCTCAGGAACAGCGCACACTCACATTACTGTAGAAACCAGAAATAATAACTAGTTGAAAAGGATGCTATTATGGGCACAGCACTATTTAAATCCTAGAAAAACGTGTAGCTAGCAGGGTTACGTCCAGGCGTAATCTGATTTTCAGAAATAGATTCCTTTTTTTTTTCAGTATGCTTGCAACAGATGAGATCCATGAGAGGGCGGCCTTGGCTCTAAAATTGTTGTTTGACTTAGCACCCCCTCCAATTCAGTTGCAATTGTATGAAATTCGGGTTTGCTAGACTAAAAGATTTCTTCTCCAAAGAGACAGCTCTATCCGTAGAATTTCAGATCCGCTGGAGCAAAAACTGTACAAGCTGTTTTACATACTGTGTCTCTCGTGGAGGTTGCCTTTTTTAATCTTCTAAAGCAGGGGTCTCCAACCTTGGCTCCTGGAAGCCTGGCGGACTTCAACTCCCAGAGTTCCACAGCCAGCAAAGCTGGCTGTGGAATTCTGGGAGTTGAAGTCCGCCAGGCTTCCAGGGGCCAAGGTTGGAGACCCCTGTTCTAAAGCGTCAGGTTAGCCTTTTGAAATAGGGTAAACAGGCTTCTTCTGCTGCAGGTTTTTATTTTTTATTTGTCAGTTGCTTACAAGATGATAGGTATAAGTAAAAGCATAGTTATGAATACATGGATACATATAAGAAAAATAAAAGAAACAATAGGACAGGGACGGTAGGCAGGTTGGTGCGCTTATGCACGCCCCCTACAGGCCTCTTAGGGAAGGGGTGAGGTCAATAGTAGACAGTCTAGGTTAAAGTTTTTGGGGTTTGGGGAAAAACAACCACAGAGTCGGGTAGAGTATTCCAGGTTGAAAAGACTTGCCAAATATTTTGCATCCCACGGGATCTACGCCTGTATTCACAACAAGGAGCACTTCAATGAGGTGGTAGATTGAGCTAAGCAACGAGGCGGAAAGGATCAGCTCTTTTTCGCTGGGCTCTTTACTATCTTACTCTGTGGTGCCATTGCTCTGTGACTGAGGGGAGACAGAGAATATTAGGAATTTTAAGCTCCCAAAGGTGCTTTTTTTTCAGGAGGCAACTGGGCTTCCTGTTTTTTTTTTTTTCCCTTTCAAAGACGTTTCGCTTCTCATCCGAGAAGCTTCTTCAGCTCTGGCTGGAAGGTGGGGAATGGAAGGATTTGTGTTCCTTGCAGACAGCTGGTCATTTGCATCCTTTGAGAGAGATGTTGAGGCCACTTGGAGGTTTATCTGTGTGCCCAGCGCTACCTGAGTGGTGCAAATGGTTCCTGTGGTCTGGAAAGAATATAAATCCTTCCCTTCCCCACTATCCTGTCAGAGCTGAAGAAACTTCTTGGATGAGAAGCGAAATGTCTTCGAAAGAAAAAAAACAAGGAAGCCCAGTTGCCTCCTGAAAAAAGCCCCTTTGGGACTTTAATATTCCTAATGTTCTCTCTCTTCCCTAAGTCACAGAGCAAAGGCGCTACAGGGTAAGACAGTAAAGGGCTCAGCAAAAGAGCTCTGGTCCTTTCCATGGGGCTTTGCTTGTTTTTGCAGCCCGGTTGCTGGCATGCTGTGGCCCAGTGAGTTGGGCACTCCCTTGGTGTCGCATGTCTGGCCTCCTGGTCCAAAGGTGGTATTCAGCCAGTTCTGACCAGTTCTGAAGAACCGGTAGCAGAAATTTTGAACAGTTCAGAGAACCGTTAGCGGAAATTTGGAGTAGTTCGGAGAACCGGTAAATCCCACCTCTGACTGGCCCCGCCCCAATCTATTCTCCGCCTCCCATTGAGTCCCAGCTGATTGGCTGGGTCTTCTTTGGTTGCCCTGCCCAGGAGAACAGAGCCGGAAAGCAGGTTAGTGGGGGGGGGGGATTTTGTGGTATCCTTCCCCTGCCACATCCACCAAGCCAAGCCAAGCCAGGTCCACCAAGCCACGGTCACAGAACTGGTAGTAAAAATTTTGAATCCCCCCACTGCTCCTGGTAATGGCTCTGTCAACTCATAAAATATTTCTATGATCTTTTTAGAGTTGCCAACAGTAAGGAAGGGGGAAAAGGGGTTTGAAAGAGAAGGGTGGCAGCTTGGAAATGAAAAGTGCATTTCATAAATGTTTTCAAAGATAGTAACTAGGCGACTGAAGGTTCCGCCTCGCAAAATCCTAGCTGGAGAGCATGATTGATGACTCTTGGCTATGGAGGTGTCCCATTGGAAAATATGGATTACGATACACCCAGGGGGTGGAGGGAAAACCAGGGTCAGGGTGACAATGAATGATGTGCCTCAGAGTCGGCTGCACCCAGGCAATGCCAGGCATGTTAACTCCCAATAAATCCTTTTGTAAGTTTTGGAATTTTGGCTCGAGACTCACGATTTAAATGGCGGTCACTGCCGGAATCCTGACAGGCTCTTCCCTTTCCTCCAGACTCTCAGGCTTTCCTGCGACGGATGCAGAAGAAGTTTCAAAAGCACCAACCCTCCCCGGACGTACTGCCCCCCAAATGCGTCCCCTCGGCAGCAGTTTCTGGCCAGCAGTGGGTCCCGGGGCTCGGCAGGCGCTCCCGACGGAAATCCAGGAAGGGAGGCTCTGCTCCTCCAGCCGAGACCCCGGGAAGTGAACGCAGCAGCTCCAAGCCCTCCTTGGAAGAGGTTGAGGACCTGTTCCCACCCGACTGGTCCCCGCCGTCCTTCCTCTTCCAGGACGAGCCTCCCCCTCTCAGCCCGGACGTTGGGCCCAACTCGGAACCTGAAAGCTCTCAGGAAATGCCGGACAGCACCAAAGCACCTGGTGGGTGTCTCTCTCCCACCCTCCCTCCCTCCAGTTGGGGGGAGGGGTGCTTTACAGGTAGTCCTCGGCTTACGACAGTTCATTTGCTGACCGTGCAAAAGTTTCAGCGGCCCTGAAAGAAGGGGCTTAGGGCCGCTTTTAGGACCAAGTGCAGCGATTCGCTGAAGAACTAGGTCTCGAAAGGTTGCCAAATGGGGGCAAGGCTCACTTAAGGGCAGGAATCTGGTGCTCAAGTGTGGTCGTAAACCGAGGGCTACCTGAAATTTTCCCCCCAAAGACTCCAGTGCCATGCAGCTGATAGGGAAGGACCATCCATGGGGGGAAGGATTTAGTATGAGGCATTTAGTCTTACACTAGGAAGATAACAGGTAATCAGAGTTGGAAGGGACCTTATAGGTCATCTAGTCCAACCCCCCGCCCAAGCAGGAGACCCTAAACCACCCCAGACAGATGGCAGTCCAGTCTCTTCTTGAAAGTCTCCAGGGATGAAGCTCCCACAACTTCCGAAGGCAGCTTCTGTTCCATGGGTTGATTGTTCTCACTGTCAGAAAATTCCTCCTTATTTCCAGGTTGAATCTCTTCTGGTTCAGCTTCCATCCATTGTTCCTTGTCTGGCCTTCAGGTGCTTTGGAAAATAGCTTGCCCCCCTCCTCCTCTCTGTAGCAGCCCCTCAAATATTAGAACACTGCTATCCTGTCTCCCCTGGTCCTTCTCTTCCCTAGACTTTTGAGGTTCATTAATCTAACTCCCACGTGTCCAACCGTGGCAGCTCTAAGACTAACAGATCTAACAGATTAACAGAGTTGGAAGGAATCTTGTAGGTCATCTAGTCCAACCCCCCGCCCAAGCAGGAGACCCTACACCATTCCTGACAGATGGCAGTCCTGTCTCTTCATCAAAGCCTCCAGGGATGAAGTTCCCACAACTTCTGAAGGCAACTTCTGTTCCATGGGTTGATTGTTCCTCCTTATTTCCAGGTTGAATCTCTCCTTGATCAGTTTCCATCCATTGTTCCTTATCTGGCCTTCAGGTGCTTTAGAAAATAGCTCGACCCCGTCCTCCTCTCTGTGGCAGCCCCATAAATATTAGAACACTGCTATCCTTCTCTTCCCTAGACTAGCCAGGCCCAGTTCCTGCAACCGTTCATTGTATGTTTTAGCCTCCGGTCCCCTCATCATCCTGGTTGCTCTTCTCTGCCCTTTTTCTAGAGTCTCAAAACCTTTTTTTTTATAGTGTGATGACCAAAACTGGATGCAGCACTCTAGGTGTGGCCTTACCAAGGCTTCATAGAGTGGTATTAATACCTCACTTGACCTCGATTGTATCCCTTAATGCAGCTTAGGATTGCATTGGCTTTTTTAGCTGCTGCCGCACATTGCTGGCTCATATTTAACCCTCAAATATTGGAACCCTGCTATGACTTTCTCTCAGTCACGCACGCATGCCAAATGCATCTAGTATTTCTTAGGGTTGGTTTTTTTGCGTGGGGGGGGGGGAAGCATCCGAATTGAAGCTGAGCTCCTTAGAAACCTGGATTAGGTGCTCAGTTCCACATTCTGTAGCTCCGATGAATCTCCGTGCAGTGTGGTGTGTGTGGCCTCCTGGTAACCACTCTTCCCTTTTCTCCCAGAGTCCGCAGAGAAATTGGAGCAGAAAGACTCCGTTCCTCCAGACGAGACCTCGGTAAAAGACAATGACAAGTGTCTCTTGAAAGAGGAGGAGGAGGACTTGCCGCAAAGACAAATCTCACTTGTGTACAATGAAGAATCGCCTCCCCTCAGCCCAACCCCTGGGCCGTCTGAACCTCAAAGTTTTCAGGAGATGCCAGACCAGGAGGCTGGTGGGTCTCCAAGGATGGGAGGCCCTTCGCCTCCCCCTCTCCATCTCTTGCTTCCGGGCTCTGCAAATTCCTCCAGGAGCAGCATCTCGGCCTCCTCTGAGGAGTTTTTAGAAGGTCCCGAAGGGCTGACCCTGGACTCCGAGGAAGAGGAAGATATGGACGACAGCAGCCTTGTGCCCCTCCGAGATCTCCTCCACATAGACGAGTCCAGTTCCAGCACTCTGGCGATGAGCTTGGTGGGTACCCCGGGCAGCAGGGGTGGGCTTCAAAAAGTTTAACAGGGGGTTAGTTCTCTGCCCGGTTGCTGGGTGGGCGTGGCCAAGTCGGCCTCAATTCAGAATTTTGCAGCGTGAATTCAGCTCCAGGAAAATAAACACAGACGGCTGATGCTTTGTTTAACATCTTTAGAAACATAATAAGTAGATTTTACCAACCAGTTGTAGATTTCCCCAACATGGAGCAAACTCAGACAGAAGCATGTTGCAAGTTCAGAGCAGAGATCCAGTCTTCAGCAAACAAGCAAGTTAAGTCAATAGACCGACTCGCAGCTCAATATAGCTTCAGAGCTGCAAAGCTTAATATAGAGCCACGTTAGGCTACTTCTAGTTTCAGTTTCCTAAACCAGTGGCCCCCAACCTTTTTTGTACCACAGACCGGTACCGGCATCACAAAATGATCCATGGACTGGTACCGGCATCAGCACGCACGACCAAGGCAAGGCGAGCTGAGCAACTGGCCAGACAGCCGTCCCCCGCTTCTCCCCGCCACCTTCAACTCCTCCTTTGTACCTTCTCGCGGTCGATGAGCTTTTCGGTCTCTTTCTTAATCTCCTGAGTGACGCGAGACTCCACCGCCATCGGGACGGCTCTTCGTTCAAAGCCGCCCCCCCTCTTCAACAAAACTAAGGCACGAGGATTCCTTCAGCACCCAAATGCCGCTTTCCAACCGACGACCGACAAGCTCACCCGGAAGCACTTTCTCAAGCACCATCGAAACAAAATGGTGGCGCCCAAGCAAAGTAGGCGGCCTGGTACAAAATGATCCACGGACCGGTACCGGTCCGGGGCCCAGTGGTTGGGGACCCCTGTCCTAGACGACTTCTAGTTTCAGTTTCCAAAAACAGTCCTCATTGGCTGACTGTTGCTATACCTATTCATTGGCTGACTTTGTTACCATGCTCTATTCCAGTTTATGAATATACTCTGACAGCCTCCTGCACCACGGCATGGGGGTGTGTGTGCCTTTTTCCCCTCCCTTGAGCCCCCAGGAGGACAAAAATGGCCTCCTTGGGCTCCGGATGCTCTCTGGAATCCAGAAACAGGCCCATTTCTGCTCTTCCTGAACTTCCTGGAGGCCTGTTTTTCACCCTCCTGGAGCCTCTGCACACACCCTGCACTCACCTGCATTGAAAAGAGGCCACCTGGGGACTCCTGGGAGGGGAGGGGAATGGGTGGGCGGGGCCAGCCAAGCGTGGGATTTGTGGGGCTCTTTGAACAGCACAGAATCTTAGTTAGGGGGCCCTCCTGAATCCCTGCAAATCCCCAGCAGCCCACCAAGCCACGTCCACAGAACCGGTAGTGAAACCATTTGAATCCCACCACTGATCCCGAGAGATAGAAAGGGGTTCCCACACCACCACCAACATCACAGGAAGTATTAGTACCGCTTTATAAAGCCTGAGGGCACACCTGGAAGTCTGCACCCACTTTTGGTCACCACATTACAAAGAAGACGTTGAGGCTTTGTGAAAAAAAAAAGCACAAAGAAGAGCAACTGGGATGATTAAATGCCTGGAGACCAAAAAACAAAACAAAACGTGTGAAGAACGTTTTGCAGGATCGGGGTTTGGCTAGTCGAGAGAAAAGAAGAAACAGGGGTGACATAATAATAATATATCAGTATTTGAGGGTCTGCCACAAAGAAGAGGGGGTCAAATTATTCTCCAAAGCACCAGAGGGCAAGACTAGAAACAAGGGATAGAAACTAACCAAGGAGAGAGGCAACCTGGAATTAAGGAGAAACTTCCAAACAATGGGGACAATTGTGGAATTGTGGCGGCTCCATCCCTGGAGGTTTTTAAAAAGAGACTGGACAGTCACACTGCTTGAGCAAGGGGCTGGAGTAGAAGACCTCCAAGGTCCCTTCCAGCTCTATTATTTTATTTTGATTTCATTTGTCAATTGCTTACAAGTTAATAGATAGAGGTATAAACATAGTTATGAGTACATGGATACATATAAGAAAAATAAAAGAAGCAATAGGACAGGGACGGTAGGCACGTTGGTGTGCTTATGCACGCCCTCTATAGACCTCTTAGGAAAGGGGTGAGGTCAATAGTAATCAGTCTAAGGTTAAAGTTTTTGGGGTTTGGGGAAAAACAACCACAGAGTCAGGTAGATTATTCCAGACATTGACCACTCTGTTGTTGAAGTCGTGTTTCCCGCAATCAAGTTTGGTGCGGTTAACCTTGAATTTGTATCTATTGTTTGCTCTTGTGTTGTTATGATTGAAGCTGAAGTATTTATTGACAGGTAGGACGTTGCGATGTATGATTTTATATACCATACTTAGATTGGACTGAAGGCAGCGTAGTTCTAGGTTTTCTAGGTCTAGAATTTCAAATCTGGTGGCATAAGGTCTTCTGCAACGAGTAGAGGAGTGGAGAACTCTTGAATTCACTCCGATTCACCATGCATGGTCTGGAGATTCCATGGCCTTCTGGAGGGGCATCGCTAGGGCTGGCAGGGTGGGCGACTCTGCTTGCGCCTTAGCGATATGCCAGGCCGTGGGTGCAACTCTTATTGGAATCCCAGTTTGGCTAAACCTGGCCCATCCCAGCCCCCCTATAACCTGTCTTCCTCTTGCTTCTGCTTTTAGTGCCCCTCGCCAAGACCGGACAGTTACTTGACCAGCCTAGACAAGCTCCTTGAAGAGAAAAGGTAAAATGGAAGCCTCCTTTGCACACCTGATGACCGGGGAACCCAACCATAAGGAAAGGGCCACCTATTTCTTTCCTGAAGGGGGAGGGGAAACAAGGAAGCAGGAGAGAGGAAAATTGGGGGACGTGGGAGGTTTTCAAGTAGAGATTGGAAAACCATTTTCCAGAGTGGGACGGGGTTGGACTAGAAGACCTCCAAGGTCCAATTCCTTCACTCTGTTATTTATTCTGTTAAACGGAGGAAAAGTGGGTCATTTCTCAAAGCCTTCCATTGCGGGGTGGGGGGAAAAATACACATCTCTGTGGAAGTTGGGCAGGTCTTGGGAAGTTAAGGCATCTTGTGGGGGTTCAACTTCCAGAATTCTTAGCAGGGAACTTGCCGGCTGGGGGATCCTGGGAGTTGAAGTTCATACATCCAGAAACTGCCATATTGGAAAACACTATCATAAACCATACAACTTTACGTTTGTGGTATACTAGTTAAATAGGTTTATAGGTTAGGATAGGATAGGATAGAGTAGAATAGGATAAGGGGTAGGATAGGATAGGGTAGGGTATAGTAGGATAGGATAAAGTAGAATAGAATCAGGGACAGGGTAGGGTAGGGTATAGTAGGATAGGAGTAGAATAGAGTAGAACAGCATAAAATAGAGTAGAGTAGGATAAATAGAATAGGGAATAGAATTAAAATTAGATTAGAATAGAATAGAATAGAATAGAATATGGAACGGAACGGAACTGAACAGAATAGAGCAATGAAGAATAGAATAGAAATAGAAATAATAGAAATAGAACAGAACAGAACAGAATAGAATAGAATAGAATAGAATATGGAACGGAACAGAACTGAACAGAATAGAGCAATGAAGAATAGAATAGAAATAGAAATAATAGAAATAGAACAGAATAGAACAGAACAGAACAGAACAGAACAGAACAGAACAGAACAGAACAGAACAGAATAGAATAGAATAGAATAGAATAGAATAGAATAGAATAGAATAGAATAGAATTCTTTATTGGCCAAGTGTGATTGGACACACAAGGAATTTGTCTTTGGTGCGTAAGCTCTCAATTGGACATAAAAGATCTAAGTGATAAATGAAGACCCCTATTCCTAGGAAGTTACAAGATGTGGCTGCAATTAGGTGACTGATTTCTCCCCAAAGAATTGGGGTTGTTACTTGGGTGAGGCATGGAAAATCCAAAATACATCCTGGAAAAAGGCAGTTCTAGAGCAGGGGAAAATCGCAACGTCATTCACTATTTCTTGCCTTACTCTTCCTGACTTTCTTTCCATCTCTCTTCCACGCCGTCCTTCCTCTCAGTGGCATCTTTTGAGCTGAGAGGAACTTCATTTGTATTTCTGCTCTTCCTTTGTGAGTCTACCGTCCCTCTTATTTTTCTTCTTGCCAGAAAGCAATACATTCATTTGGGGATGCTATGGAAACGCCGGAATGGTGTAAGCTAAGCTGCTTGTTAAAGAGGATTAAGTTTTCACTTCGGCTGCGTGCAGTTGTCATTGACAGTGATATGATATTTATGGTTATTGAGAATGAATTGTCCTTTCACTGCTGCTCAACCCGGAGCAATTTAGTTGTGTCGTTACTGGGAATGTTTTAACTGTGGCTCAGTCATTCTGGGCGGGGGGGGGGGGGGAGGGAATTGCTTTTAGCAGTTTCTGGGGTCGATTTATTGTGGATTTGGCTAAGGCGCCACATGAGTCTGCATGACTCAGTAGCGTTTAAATCCATTAATAAAAGAAATATTTCTCACCCGAACAGAATTCCAAGGCACCCATTTTGATCTCAGCATATGTTTCTGGCACCAATTTGGGAAGATGTCAATAGCAATAGCACTTAAGACTTATCTACCGCTTTATACTGCTTTTACAGCCCTCTCTAAGCAGTTTACAGAGTCAGCCTCTTGCTCCCAACAATCTGGGTCCTCATTTTATCCACCTTGGAAGGACAGAAGGATGAGGGAGGGAGGGAGGAAAGAAGGAATGAAGGGAGGAAAGGAAAGAGGGAGGAAAGGAAGGAGCAAGGGAGAGAGGGAGGAAATAAGGAATGGAGGGAGGAAAGGAAGGAGGAAGGAAAGAAGGAATGGAGGGAAGACAGAAGGGAGGAAAAAGGATGGAGGAAGGGAGGAAGGAATGAAAGGAGGAAGGAAAGGAAGGAGGAAGGGAGGAAGGAAGAGCCATAGCACTTAGACTTATCTACTGCTTCACAATGCTTTCCAGCCCTCTCTTTCCAGCCCTCTCAAAAGTCAGCCTTTTGCCCCGCAACAATCTCGGTCCTCAATTTACCCACCTTGGAAGGAGGGAAGGCTGAGTCAAGCTTGAGCCTGGTGGGATTCGAACTGCCAAATTGCAGGCAGCCGGCAGTCAGCAGAAGGAGCATTCTAACCACTGCGCCACCGTGGCTCATAAATAAAGGTAGTCCTCAACATACAACCATTTGTTTAGCAACTGTGGCACTGAAAAAAGTGACCTAAACCGTTCCTCACGTTTATGACAACTGGAACTTTACCACGGTCCCATGATCAAAATTCAGGAGCCGGGCAACCAAGCATGGATTTATGACAGTTGCAGTCAACGACTAATTCACTTAACTTCAGTGACTCACTTAACAACCGTGGCAAAAGAGGTTGTAAAATTGGGGGCAACTCGCTTCAACAACTGCCTCGCTTTAAAACAACGTCCTTTTCACGACACTCTAATCCCTTAATCTGTGGTAGAGTCAGGGCAACTGGATGGGGTTGAGCGTTTACTGGCTGGATGCCCTTCCTGACGCCTATGTGGAGTTCGCAGCAGATATTTTCTCTTTGTGCCATTGGAGATAAATTATCTGCTCCTCCTCAGGATTGAACTCTCAGCCTTGGGAGTGGGAGGCGAGCATCTTCGCCACTAGGCCACCACTAGGACCAGTTCAACAACTGTCTTAGTTACCAAACAAAACATTCTGGTCCTGACTGTGGTCATAAGCCAAGGACTACGTGTATTAAGAAGGCTTCTCAGCGAGGACAATTAAGCAGTGGAACAGCTTGCCACCAGAAGTTGTTAGGAGCTCCCTCACTGGAGGTTTTAAGAAGACACTGGACAGCCACTTGTCTCAAATTGTATATGGCTAACCTTTTTGTCACTGAGGGCCCAAAGCAGGGGTGGGATTCAAATTTTTTAACAACTGGTTCTGGTGGGCGTGGCTTAGTTGGTGGGTGTGGCTTGGCAGTCATGTGACTGGCTGGGTGTGGCCAACTCAATATCACTCACATCGAGGCACGCATCTCCTCGCCTGGCCTCTCATGACTGTGGGGAGGCTGCAACAGTCGTAAGTGTGAAAAATGGTCATAAGTCACTTTTTTTCAGTGCCATTGTAACTTTGAATGATCCATCCACACAAGCAAAGGACCAGCAAAGGAGGGGAAAAAAACTCCAGAGATGTTCCTGAGACAGGAAGTCTAGTCCTGCCAAGAATGTAATAAGGGATAATGGAGAGGCGGTTTCTGTAAGCAACACCAGAATGTTTCCTTCCTGCCTTCCTTACAGGATTAGGCCTGTAATTTCTTCTAACAACTGGTTCTCTGAACTGCTTAGAATGTTAACAACCGGTTCTAGCGAATGGGTGTGAACTGGTAGAATCCCACCCCTGCACAAACCCCCCAAAATGCAATGCACATGCATCCCCTGTGCATGCGTGTGCATCCCTCTGCATGCGCCCCACCCCACGTACATGCGCCCCCTCCCTCATGCCCCCTGCCCCACGCATGCATGGCAGAGACCCAAAGATCAGCTGGCTGGTGGGAGGTGCGTGACGGAGCTGAGCTGGGGCAACGGTTTACGTGTCCACAGGGAGGGCTCTGGGTGCCACCTCTGGCACGCATGCCATAGGTTCGCCATCTCAGGTATAGTGCTTAAGCAGGGGGTAGGACTAGAAGACCTCCAAGGTCCCTTCCGTCTCTGTTCTGAATTTGAAATGTCAGTCAGTGGGTTTGCCCAAGTCTGTGCTCTGCACTCGCTCCCCAGTTTGGCCTGAGAGGGTTTGAAGCACAAGGTCTTTAACTCAATCATGGGTTTTATCCACCGTGCAGCACACAGCAGGCAGGACCTGGGTCAGCCCGGTACCACCAGGGGAGCTGCTTGGCGTGACAAATTGTGCAATTGAGGCTGTTGACCGAGAGGGCCAGTGGGACGCGCTGTGCAAAATGCATCCCATGCCTCTTGCTCCCAGTTTAATGATTTGTAAGAATCGAGTCAACTGATCAGGGTTTAATGGGACTTGAATCAACCAGGGCTTAATGTAGTAGATGAACTCGGCCAGCGCTGTGCTGGCTCCCTAATTTTAAATGACCTGTTGAATGTTGGGCTGGACCTCTCTCATAATGGATGGATGGATGAATGAATTAATTCTTTATTGGCCAGTGGAATGAATAGGAATAGAAATAATAGAGTAGAATAGAGAATGGAGAATGGAGAATAGAGAATAGAGAATAGAATAGAATAGAATAGAATAGAATAGAATAGAATAGAATAGAATAGAATAGAATAGAATAGAATAGAATAGAATAGAATTCTTTATTGGCCAAGTGTGATTGGACACACAAGGAATTTGTCTTGGTGCAGATGCTCTCACTGTACATAAAAGAAAAGATAGATTTGTCAAGAGTCGAGAATCATAAGGTACAACACTTAATGATAGTCACAGGGTACAAATAAGCGATCAAATCATACTCGGAAACAGTCCATATAAATCGTAAGGATACAAGCAACAAAGTTACAGTCATACAGTCCCAAGTGGGAGGGAATGGATGATAAGGAGTGATGAGAAGTTGAATAGTAATAATATTGCAGACTTAATAAATAGTTGGACAGTGTTGAGGGAATTATTTGTTTAGCAGAGTGATGGCGATCGGGGGAAAACTCCCCTTGTGTCTAGTTGTTCTGGTGTGCAGGGCTCTATAGCAGGGGTCTCCAACCTTGGCTCCTGGAAGCCTGGCGGACTTCAACTCCCAGAGTTCCACAGCCAGCAAAGCTGGCTGTGGAATTCTGGGAGTTGAAGTCCGCCAGGCTTCCAGGAGCCAAGGTTGGAGACCCCTGCTCTATAGCGTCGTTTTGAGGGAAGGAGTTGCAACAGTTTATGCTGGGGATGTGCGGGGTCTGTAGATACTTTCACAGCCCTCTTTGTGTGACTCATGCAGGATACAGATGGTTTGGAGATAGGTACGTGCATGCTTCTCTCTTATGAATACAACACATCTTCTCCTTGTTATTTCGCTGCATCGCGAGCAGTTGCGGAAGGCTTAACCATCATTATTTCGGGTATTAAATAGCTTGTCCATGACTTCCAATGGGGAATAGTCCAGTGGCTGACATTCTGGTAACCTTAAGCCCTTCCTGACTCTTACCAGCTGTCGGCCAGTGCAATAGGCTGTCTTAGGAAGGGTCTTCCTAAGAAGGCTGAATAGTCATCAGTCAATGGGGGATTCTGCATTGATTTGGCATTTGGGTGTTTGACCTCTGGGATGCTGAGTTTAGCCGAGTCTGATTTCTGTCCAGGAAATGGAGGGTTGTTGTTGTTTTTAGCTTCAACTGGCTGCCCAATTATAAGGGACACCATGGCTCAAGGGCTAAGGATGCTGAGCTTGTCGATCAGAAAGGTCGGCAGTTCGGCGGCTCGAATCCCTAGTACCGCGTTAGGGAGGGAGCTCCTGTTCCTTGTCTCGGCTTCTGCCAACCTAGCCGTTCGAAAGCACGTAAAAAATGCAAGTAGGAAAATAGGGACCCCTTGGGTGGGAAGGGAAGAGCGTTCCGTGCGCCTTCGAAGGCGTTTAGTCCTGCCAGCCACATGACCACGGAGACGTCTTCGGACAGCGCTGGCTCTTCTTTGGCTTTGTAACGGAGATGAGCATCGCTGCCTAGAGGCAGAAATGACTAGCACATATGTGCGAGGGGAACCTTTACCTTTCGCTGCCCAATTACCGGCAGCCCCGTTTCATCTTGTACCCCTCTGGTGGCTTTGTCCTTTTTAGAGAACAGATACGAGAGGAGAGGAAGCTGGAAAGAAGCCACCTGCTCTTCTTGAAGTGCTCCAGTGCCGTGGAGGCCAGTGAAGAAAAGGAAGCTTCATTGCTTGATACTCAGAGGTGAGTGGAAGAGGGCCCTGCGGCTGCCCAGAGAGGACCAGGATAGGGGATGGGTGGATGGGAAGATCTCCCAGGCCCAAGGCTTGAGGTTCTTCTCCTCCTCAGCTCCTTTTGGAGGACTTCCCTCTCCTCTCGAAGACTGTTCTGACGCAGCCTTCGCGGAAGCGAGAAACCGATCCCCCCCGCAAAGGAAAACCCCTCTTTATTGATACCTTGGGAATTAACTGCCTTCCCCAACAGAAAGTCCCAGGCAAGAGTCCTGCAAGAAGTTAACTGAGACAATAGTCCTTCTCAGCTCGTTATGATAAATGCAAATTAAGCCTGGAGGCTGCAAATTAAGTCAGTTCCAGCAGAGAAATAGACCAACCTCACTTCTGGCAAGGCAGTCTTTGTTGCACGAAACACACAAGGAGCAAACTTTCTAGAAATGGGAACATTGTCTGCAACAACCAAACCACTCCCCTTTCCTCCTATTTATTCCCCAGCCAGGAAGGGGCCATTCAGCCTCCACATTTCTTTTGCTTCCTGGGCCAGCTCATTGTCTTCCGTTGTTCCCTTCTCCTAACAGCTCTGTGCCTAAGCGCACCTGGAACAGGCTCCAGCTGTTCCTCCTCCTCGCTCATCTCTGACTCCAAAAGCAGCTGCCTCTCCAGTGGTTGCGAAATGCTGGACGGCCCTGGCTCTATCTCTGCATCCAACACGGAGCATCTATCAGAGCCTTCCCCAGGCTCCAGAACCATCCCAAGTTTTTCCCCAACCTCCTCCTCATCCGAGTCTGCCGCCAGCTCCACTGGCAGATGGTGGGCTACAGCGGAGACTTCCTGGATGGACATCAACTAAGATGTGCAATGTAGGTTGAGGCATTTTACAACTTTCTATGGGGACCTAGAAAGTTGTAAAATGCCTCAAGTACACACACACACACACACCAAGAGCCTCCTTAAATTTTGATGGAGACCCTCAACATGTGAAGAGGCTCTTGATGTGTATGTGTGTGTGTGCATGTTCTGATCCAATCCTTGTTCCAAGGAAACAAACACGAAATAGAGGGAACAGCAAAACCTTTTAATGATTCTTTATGAATTCTGTTCCTTCCCGGTTAAAAGGCTGTTTCAAGCTAATTGTCTCTGATAAGAATGAGACTGGCCAAGGTGATGCAACGCTGCCAAGAACACTAGATAAAATGACTAAGAAATATTTCAAACACAAAGAGTCTCCAAACACCAACCAAGATATTCTGAACGTCCACAAGGCTTGAGTGCAAAAACTTCTTTGCTTCCTGCAAAGAACTCCGGTTTCTCAGCTGGCTTTTATCTCTTAAGGGAGGGGCCATCACCTTGCAGTCTTCCTCCCGAGTCGCCTGTGCTGCTGCAGCTGCTTTTTCCTTTGAACAGCCCTGTGTGCACATGTGCTCTGGGCACAGGCTCCTTGGGGTCCTCTTCCTCGCTTTTGCCAGCCTCCACAATCTCCAAAGGCAGCACTCCACTCCCTGAGGGTCCTGGCCCCATCCCTGCATCCCATGCAGGTCCCTCATCCGAGTCCTCGCTCTCCGAGACCTCAGCCATCCGCACCTGCTGCCAGCCAACCTCAACACTGCGCACTACAGGTCCCCATAGAAGGTTGTAAAATAATTGTCACCACTGAGTCGATGGGGAAGCTACCTTCATTTAACCAACTGTGTTAGTAATGTAACAACTGCGGCAGTTCACTTAACAAACGGTGGCAAGGCAGGTCGTAGAATGGGGCAAAATTCTTCACTTAAACCAATGCCTCGCTTTAGTAATACGAATACGAATACGAATACCTTTATTGTCACTATCCACGTGTACAACTTGCATCATACGCATACACAGTGAGATTAAGCGACTCGTCGTTCAGTACAACCATACATGTTAAAAAGAGAATGTGCATAAGAATATCTAAAAATATCTAAAACAACAAAGAAGAATAAAATGAGTAAAATTACCAGCTTATTGCACTTAATTTGTGCCTATTCACAGTAGGAGTTATTGCACTTGTCAGCCAGCACAGTAATAGTCATGATATATTGCACAAAAATTTCCCAATTGTCCCAAAGTATTATTTACAATATGTTTGACAGGACTTAAAGTCAGTGCATATGTAAGTTCAGGGTAGTTATAGCTTTGGGAAAAAAACTGTTTTGAAGACGATTTGTCCTTGACCTGATGCACCTATAGCGCCTCCCCGAGGGCAACAGGTCAAACAGTCCGTTACCAGGATGGAAACTGTCTTTTATGATGTTCACAGCTCTACTAAGACAGCGTGAGGAATAGATGTCTGACAGGGAGGAAAGAGGGCAGCCAATGATCTTCTGAGCTGTTTTGACTATCCTCTGTAGTCTCTCCCTGTCTGCCATAGTACAATGACCATACCACACTGTAATGCAGTATGTCAACAGGCTTTCAATGGACGCACGATAGAAGGTAATCAGCAGGCTGGAGGCCAGATTGTGCTTCCTGAGCACTCGCAGGAAGTGGAGTCTCTGCTGAGCCTTCTTAATAACTGCCGTGGTGTTTTCCGTCCAGGAGATCTTATCAACAATAGTAACACCCAAAAACCGGAAAGTATGGACCCTCTCCACCTGCTCTCCATTAATGTAAAGGGGAGCCAGGTCAGTGTTGTGCCTCCTAAAGTCCACAATGAGTTCCTTAGTTTTCTTGGTGTTCAGAGCTAAATTATTGTCCGAACACCAAGCAGCCAACATCAGGACCTCCTTCCTATAAGCTGCCTCATCTCCCCTCGAAATGAGTCCAACCACCGTGGTGTCATCAGCAAACTTCACAATGAGGTTGCTATCATGGTGTGGACTACAGTCGTGGGTATAGAGGCAGTACAGGAGTGGGCTCAGCACACAGCCCTGTGGGGAGCCAGTGCTCAGCGTACGTGTGGAAGAAAGGTGGGGACCAAGCCTCACAATCTGGGGCCGATCACTCAGGAAGTTCTTTATCCAGGCACAAGTAAGGGGGGGCAAACCCAATGTATCCAGTTTTTTGATTAAAATTCCTGGGATGATTGTATTAAAGGCAGAGCTGTAGTCCACGAAAAGCATCCGGACATAGCTCTGCCGTTGCTCCAGATGGTTCAGCGTAGCGTGCAGAGCTATGGCTATGGCATCCTCCGTAGACCGATTAGTGCGGTAAGCGAACTGATAAGGATCAAAATCCAAGGGGAGATGATTCATGATGTGCCGGAGCACCAGCCTCTCAAAACATTTCATGATTACAGGAGTAAGCGCCACTGGGCGGTAATCATTGAGGCTGGAGATGGGAGATTTCTTCGGCACAGGGATGATTATGGCAGATTTCAGACAGGATGGTATAACTGCCTGGGCCAGGGAGAGGTTGAAAATATCTCTGAAGATGGAGGCAAGCTGGGGGGCACATGCCCTAAGCACCTTGCCAGGGACTCCATCTGGGCCAGCTGCCTTTCTGGGGTTCGCTGCTCGGAACACCCGTCTGACGTCATCCTCCGTCACAGAAAAAATACTGGGTGGGGTAGCAGAACTGAATGTAATTGGAGGAGGGAGTAGGGCTGGTGCAGCTGTACGCTGTTGTGAAACTTCAAAGCGAGCAAAGAAGTTATTCAGCTCCTCTGCTAGCGCTGCACTCAGATGTTCTGTTGTTCCGTGACAACCCCTATAATTAGTGATGTCATGTATGCCCTTCCACACCTCCCGTGTGTTATGGCTAGACAAGTGGGACTCAATACTCCTCCTGTGATCCATCTTGGCTTTCTTAATCCCCCTCCTCAGGTCAGCTCGGGCGACTGTATACAAAGCTCTATCGCCTGACCTGAAGGCTACGTCACGGGCTTTAAGAAGTCCACGGACTTGAGTAGTCATCCAGGGTTTCTGATTTGGGAAGACCCGGATGTTTCTGTCTACAGTCACATTTCCGATGCAGAACTTGATATAGTCCAGCACCGTACTTGTATGCATTTCCAACTCTTGATGTTGGAACATCTTCCAGTCTGTCTGTTCAAAGCAGTCTTGAAGTCTACTAAGTGCATCCTCAGGCCAAATCGTTACAGTCTTCGTAATGGGCCTGCTACTGCGTCTGAGGGGGGTATAAGCTGGGGATAACAGGAGGGAGAGATGATCTGAATACCCAAGGTGGGGGAGGGGTATGGCTCTGTATGCATGTTTAATGTTGGTATAAACATGATCCAGAGTATTTTCTCCCCTCGTGGCACACTTAACATACTGGTAAAACTTCGGGAGTACAGTTTTCAGATTGGCCTTATTAAAGTCTCCTGCAATAATATGAACACCATCAGGGTAAGCCTGCTGCTGTTCGTTTATGGTATTCAGCAGGAGAGAGAGTGCCTTATCTGTGTTTGCGTCGGGCGGGATATACACCGCCGTAACGATCACAACAGTTAGCTCTCTCGGTAGAAAAAAAGGCCGACATCTTACAGACATGTACTCAAGATCCGGGGAACAATGATTATCTATAACTGTCCCATTATTACACCAGTTCTCATGTACGTAGATGCAGAGCCCCCCTCCTCTGCTCTTACCACAGTCCTTCGTTCTGTCCCAGCGTAAAAAAGTACGACAGAGGTTTTCGGCTCAATTATGGCTGTTAAGTCGAGGACTATCTGTCATCTATGGCAGGGTCTCCAACCTTGGCAACCTTAAGCCTGGTGGACTTCAACTTCCAGAATTCCCCAGCCAGCTGGCTGGGGAATTCTGGAAGTTGAAGTCCACCAGGCTTAAGGTTGCCAAGGTTGGAGACCCCTGCTCTATGGGCCAGCCTGTTTTATTCCCCCAAAGTCTTTCACTTTGTCAGGGCTTTCAATAAAAGACCCGAAGGTCTGAAATAGACAGACCGAGGTTATGAATTTCACTTCCATTTCATTGTCGCCTCCTGCCTTCCTTCTCTCCTGCTCCTTTGGAGGCTAGCAAGATTTTGTTATGAAGTTCCACATTTCCTGGGCTTCAGGCAAGAGAGTCACACTTTCTCTCTCTGTTTTATTTCTGGAGCTCAGCTGATCCTGGGAAACTCCGTGGCTGTTCTGGTTCTGATTGGAACCGCCTAGAAGCTGTGTAGAATAAAGAAGGGAAATAAATTGTACAGGGGGGGCCTTAGAGGTTCAGGTGAGAACTGGCCTCGGTGGCAGCTGGCCAGTAAATCGTTTGGTGAGGGTGGGTGTCAGAAGAGGAGCCCTTAGATAGGAACAGATCCTTTAAAAAAAAAAAAGTAACTTTTTTATATTACATCAGATTATATTGCTTGGTAATTACCCTTTTCCTCATCTTGCTTTCATGTCTTCCTTCCTTCCTTCTCCCTCCCTCCCTCCCTCCCTCCTTCCTTCCTCCTTCCTTCCTTCCTTCCTTCCTTCCTTCTCCCTCCCTCCCTCCCTCCCTCCCTCCTCCCTCCCTCCTTCCTTCCTTCCTTCCTTCCTTCCTTCCTTCCTTCCTTCCTTCCTTCCTTCCTTCCTTCCTTCTCCCTCTCTCCCTCCCTCCCTTCCTCCGTCCCTCCCTCCTTCCTTCCCTCCCTCCTTTCTTCCTTCCTTCTCCCTCCCTCCCTTCCTCCTCCCTCCCTCCTCCCCTCCTTCTCCGTCCCTCCCTCTTCCTTTCCTTCCTTCTCCCTCCCTCCCTCGCTCCCTCCTTCCTTCCTTCCTTCCTTCCTTCTCCCTCTCTCCCTCCCTCCCTTCCTCCTCCCTCCCTCCTTCCTTCCTTCTCCGTCCCTCCCTCCTCCTTTCCTTCCTTCTTCCTCTCTCCTTCCTTCCTTCCCCCATCCCTCCTTCCTTCCTTCCTTCCTTCCTTCTCCCTCTCTCCCTCCCTCCCTCCTTCCTTCTCCATCCCTCTCTCCTCCTTTCCTTCCTTCTTCCTCTCTCCTTCCTTCCTTCCTCCGTCCCTCCCTCCCTCCTTCCCTCCCTCCTTCCTTCTTTCTCCCTCTTCCCTCCCTCCTTCCTTCTCCCTCCTTTCTTCTCCCTCCTTCCTTCCTTCCCTTCTCCCTCCTTCCTTCCTTCTCCCTCCTTCCCTCCCTCCCTCCTTTCTTTCTTCCCCTCCCTCCCTCCCTCCCTCCCTCCCTTCCTTCCTTCCTTTCTCCCTTCTCCCTCCCTGCCTGCCTGCCTGCCTGCCTGCCTGCCTGCCTGCCTGCCAAGCTTTAAGCTATATCTGAAAACCTATTTTTATCTTTTTTTTCCAGGTTGGTCCTGGAGCAATTCTCCATTAGCGCTGGTACCATCCCGATTGTGCACCCTGGCGAAAATATTTTTAGGCCTCCTTCTTCCCCGAGGTCTGCTTTCGTTCTTGACACAGCTGGGCTGATGCCCCAGAACCATTTGGAAAGCTTGCTCTTCAGGTGAGTTTCCCCAGAGAAGTAGGTTGTGAAAGGGCAAGTAGACCTATGTTGGAGAAATTAGTTCCCCTTTGAATGCAAACTTCCTATTTTGGAACCAGTGTATGAAACAACCCCCCAGGGGTCTTTCAAAACTCAGCCTTCTGCAAACTTTGCAATGCAATTTGACTTCTGATAAAATTGCACTGGGGAAAATCTTTTCTGCCTGTATTCATGAAAACAAAATACGTGTTAAGAGAAACTGGGTTACTCTTTTACAAAACTGCAAAGAAAGAAGGCTGCATTTGCAGAAATCTGTATTCCAAATCCCTCCTATCCAATTTTTGTCCATTGTTTTTAAAAATCTCAAACTAATACAGGTAGCCCTTACTTGTAAGCTGCTAACCAACTCTTCTCCCATCTGCTTGGTTAGAGTTTGCAGCAATCCAACCAGTACACAAGAAATAAATTCAGCAGGATTCATTTATAGAAGAAACTTGCTTAAATACAATAATATAACACATGATGCATGTATACAATACCCAGGCAGCTCTTGCAATGTGGTAGCAAAGACAAGGAAAAAGAAGGAGAAGCAATCAGAACCACCAGAATTCAGAATTCACAGAAGCTCTATATTGATACAGACCAGTTACCTATCCTAAGCCAGGGCCAGTCTCCAAGCCATCTGACATGGCTCACAACAGATGCTGTTTCTTAGTCACCAAACAGTTCCTATTGTCTGACTTGAAATGTATATCTCAGCTCATAATTTCTTATATACCGACATGCTTGGATTTTAGAATAGAGTAGGGTAAATTAGAGTAGAGTAGAGTAGAGTAGAATAGAATAGAATAGAATAGAATAGAATAGAATAGAATAGAATAGAATAGAATTGAATTGAATTGAATTGAATTGAATTCTTTATTGGCCAAGTGTGATTGGAAACACAAGGCATTTGTCTTTGGTGCTTATGCTCTCAGTGTACATAAAGAAAAATATATAAAGATATTATTTGCTCTAGAACTAGGTATGTCCTATTTAACAAAAAAGAAGGATTTATTGGGGATATGATAACTGTCTTCTAGTACTTGAGGTGCTTTTGAAGAGAAAAGGGGGTTTCCAAACCACTCCTCTGAGGACAGGACAAGGAGCAATGGGTGGAAATTTGTTAAAATCCAACCACAAGAGAAGTTTTCTGACAATGAGAACAATCAGTGGAATCAGCTTGCTTCCCGGAGTTGTTGGTGCTCTATTGCTGGAGGTTTCAAGAAAAGATTAGCCAACCAGTTGACCAGGTTGGGATATGGACTTCTGCCTTGAGCAAGGAGTGGGGAAACTCACCATAGCCAATGTGCTGTAGCCAACTCACCATGGCCAACTTTCTCTAGGACAGCTCACCATGGCTCTCTGCCCATGGGACAACTAAAATGAGGGACAATTCAACAATTCTATTTAATTATTTCAAATAAAGAAAAAAATATTTTAACCTTTGCCATTCCCATTTCATTCTGTCCCTCGTTTTGCATCCTTTTTTTAATGATTCTCTTCCACCCTTTTTTTTTGATAGTAGGGTAACTCTTGTCCCACAATGAGTTGTCCTGCGGCAAGATGGCCGTGGTGAGTTGTCCTGCAGTGAGTTGGCCAGTTGGCTGTGGCAAGTGAGCCATGGTCAGTTGGCCATGACAAGTTGGCCATGTTAAGTTGGCTGTGACAAGTTGGCCATGATACTTTGGCCATGATAAGTTGGCTGTGACAAGTTGGCCATGATAAGTTGGCTGTGACAAGTTGGCCATGATACGTTGGCCATGATACGTTGGCCATGATAAGTTGGCCATGGCAAATTGTCATAGACTCCTTTGAGCAAAGAGTGTGACTAGGTGACCTACAAGGTCTCTTCTAACTCTGTTAATCTGTTAGAAGACCTCTGAAGTCCCTTCCAGCCATCGTTCTATGTTCGACGTTGTAAATTATCTGAGACTTAGTGTTCTGGTGGTGGACATAGCTTTAGAAACAGCTTAATCTCGGAGAGTTTTTGAGTCCAGCCAAGGCTCTCCTTGGTCTGGTCAAAAGCTTTGTCTGCAGGAAGCGCTCAGCTTCTTGTTAATCATCCCTCAGAGTCCTTCCTGCCTGCTATCTCTGCTGAACCAGGACCTGCTCCCAGCTTCTCCGCAAAGCGTTAATTAACTCCCTCCAGTGAATGACTTGGAACGCGGTGAACCTTGCCAATCCTTTCTGCTCATGGCTTCCTCCGTCCCTAGATATGGGAGACCTGCAGGCATCTGGATAATTGGTTGAAAAACAGCTGTGCTTTGCTTCTCCTTCCCTCCCACCCACCCTCCCTCCCTCCCTCCCTCTCTGCTCCCTGCCGTGGGCTCTTTACGAAGGAGGAATAATCAAGAGCTGGACTTTTGTTTGGCTGGAATGACAACCGGGCTCGGATCCCAAGGTGCGTTTGGCCGAGGCATGCGGGATGAATTCGCCTTTGATGACACGTGAAAGGGGGGGGAACGCTGGTTTGTGCATTCCGGGTTCAAAGAAAACACAATTTCCACTTTCCTAACTTGGCCCATCCTTTTGATCTTCAGCAGAGGGAATTCAATGGTCAGGACTCGGTTTGGACGAAGGGCAGAGTTTCTCCATCCCTTTTCAGAAGGATGGACTTCCAACAGTTCTGGGAGTTGGATGCCACCCATCTGAAAGGTCCCTGGTCCTCTGGCCCAGGTGCAGCAGAAATCATAACTTTGGAAAACTCCACAAAGAAAGGGGAAAAGACTGGATGGCCTATTCTATTCTATTCTATTCTATTCTATTCTATTCTATTCTATTCTATTCTATTCTATTCTATTCTATTCTATTCTATTCTATTCTATTCTATTCTATTCTATTCTATTCTATCATTCCATTCCATTCCATTCCATTCCATTCTATTTTCTATTCTATTCAGGGATGGGATCCGACCGGTATAACTACCGGTTCTGTCGCTCTGCGTCGCGCACACGAGTCGTGCGAGTGGTGTGAGTGCAATTTACAACCTGCTGAGCTGCCTGGACAGCTGAGCAGTGCTGTGTGCAAGTGCGCAGCGGTTGAGAAAGCCCTTTTTTCCTGCCTTTTCAATTGCAGGTGTGTCGCGCAAAGCAGCTGCAGTTGAAAACTCAGAAAATAAAGGTCAGGCAAGAGCCCAGGTGGATGGGTGGGCCCAAAACAGCAGCAGACATAGAACGGGTTCTATGTTGGCTCTCTTTTTGCTGCTTTTCAGAGCAACTGTTTCTATAAAAGTGGACAGAACCGGTAGAATCCCACCCTTGATTCTATTCCCTATTCTATTTCCTATCCTATCCTATTCCCTATTCTATTCTATTCCCTATTCTATTCTATTACTATCCTATCCTATTCCCTATCCTATCCTATCCTATTCTATTCTCTATTCTATTCTATTCCCTATCCTATTCCCTATCCTATCCTATTCCCTATTCTGTCCTATCCTGTCCTATTCCCTATTCTATTCTATTCCCTATTCTATTCTATTCCTATCCTATCCTATTCCCTATTCTATTCTATTCTATTCTATTCTATTCTATTCTATTCTATTCTATTCTATTCCCCTATTCTATTCCCTATCCTATCCTATCCTATCCTATTCTATTCTATTCTCTATTCTATTCTATTCCCTATCCTATTCCCTATTCTATCCTATTCCGTATCCTATCCTATCCTATTCCCTATTCTATTCTATTCCCTATTCTATTCCCTATTCTATTCCCTATTCTATTCCCCATTCTATCCTATTCTATTCTATTCCTATCCTATCCTATTCCCTCTTCTCTTCTCTTCTCTTCTCTTCTCTTCTCTTCTCTTCTCTTCTCTTCTCTTCTCTTCCTATCCTATTCCCTATTCCCTATTCCCTATTCTATTCTATTCTATTTTCTGTTCTATTCTATTCTCATTTCTTTTCTTTCCTTTCTCAGCATAGCTGGCTGAGGAATTCTGGGCAACTCCACAAGTCTTAAAGTTGCCAAGTTAGGAGACCTCTGATCTAATACACCCCCCCCCCCCAACTAGAACTATATGTTTTCCCCTGATATATAACAACCTTTCCCACAATAACTTCTGCTATCAAGAGATGTCCTGAGTTAGGCTTATGGAAATAGGGGAAGGCAGTTAGACAAAGATGCGTCATTATACACCACCAATCCCCCAAATGGCTTCTTTCTTTCTTAACAATCTCCCCGTTGCCACCGAATCGAGTGTGCTGTTGATGTAGGCTGGAAGCTACATAAACCCCTGAATGTCACTTCGGACCTATACGGCACATGGCCGTCTTTTGACTCACAGGCTGGCATGTTACCAGAAGCTTTCCAACTTCTTCTATCTGCTGATGGTTGCTTCTCTGCCGTTGGCCGGCGGCTGATTTGCAGAGGAACAAGCCGGTGCCCACCAGGCAGCCTTGTGAATATTCTAGCAGGGGAGCAAAGAAACATTAAGGGAAAAGAAAAAGTAAAGTAGGTTATCTGTCATGCACAAGCCTTCCTGTGATAAATGGTGCCCATGTGCCAAGTTGGGCAGTGAATGCCCTTCCGCTCTGCCAATGAGCCGGCCTCGCGGCTCAGGTCCGGGGTAAGGGGGAAAGAGGGAAGGAAATCAAGTGTTTGTATTTGCCTCGGATATTAATAAGCCCACTTTGCAGAAAACGGTCCCTTCTCTGGCAGACGGAAGGAAGGAAGAGAGACAGATTCATGTTCGGAATTAGAAAGACTGACAGGTGCAAACATTGTTATGGGAGACGCTGATGATTTTCCGATGTGCTGAGAGAACTGGGACATCGTTGCTCATTCAGCTTGGGCTTCCATCTGTCACAAATGCACAGAGATGGATGTAGGTGCCTCGCTGTTGGCTGTTGGCTGTCTTTTATTAGGTGGGGGATTAATAGCAGCTGAAATGCCTTGGGGTTTTTTTTTTTTCTTCTTCCCTGTTCTGGTTTCCTTTGATGATGTACACTGCGGGTTGTTTAAGCAGCGGCAGCCCCTGCTATATGATGAGGGGACTGGAGGCTAAAAGAAATGAGAAACAGTTGCATGGCTGGTCTAGGGAAGAGAAGGACCAGGGGAGACAGGATAGCAGTCTTCCAATATTTGAGGGGCTGCCCTGGAGAGGAGGAGGGGGTCAGGCTATTCTCCAAAGCATCTGAAAGCCAGACAAGGAAGAATGGATGGAAACTGAACAAGGAGGAGAGATTCAACCTGGAAATAAGGGGAAACTTTCTGACAGTGAGAACCATTAATGTTTTCCCTCCAAAAGTTCTGGATGCTCCAAGACTGGAGGTTTTCAAGAAGAGATTGGACAGCCGCTGGTCTGAAATGGCAGAGGGTCTTCCTGCTTCAGGGGGCTGGACTAGAAGACCTCCAAGGTCCCTTCCAACCCTGTTATTCTGTAAATCTTGGCCGTCTCTGAATCAAGGTGTGGTGACATGAAATTAGCTTGGTGCAGGCAGAGGGATAACAATAGAAACGTGGGGCAAGGAAGAAGAAGGACCAGGGGAGACACGAATAGCAGTGTTCCAAAATCTCAGGGGCTGCCACAAAGAAGCGGAAGGGCTCAATCTATTCTCCAGAGCACCTGAAGGGCCGACTGTCTTGCTCTCAAGGCTAAATCCAGTTTTGGAAGTTTCCCCGGTTAAGGAATACAATTCTGGCACCTCTCAGCTATTACAGCCCCATTGGGCTAGAGGGCTTCCCAACAGACTGGAGAGCTAGATGTACCGGCCCAAACCCAAAGTGGAAGAAATCTGCGATTCCAATAAAGGAGAATATTTATAGCCGAGGGTTGAAACGAGGGGTCTTGGCTGCTTTCTGAGCTTTGGTGATTTTCTTGCAGACGTTTCATGACCCAACTAGGTAACATCATCAGCGCTAGAAGGGAGTGGGTTTTGCAAACTGTCGCCGTTACTGAGATTGGTTTCCATCCGTTGCATCAGAACAGAGCTTGAAGGGGCCTTTGGAGGTCTTCTAATCCAGCCCCCTGCTCAGTAGAGTAGAGTAGAATAGAATGGAATAGAATAAGAAAGAATAGAATAAGGAAGAATAGAATAGAGTAGAATAGAATAGAATAGAATAGAATAGAATAGAATAGAATAGAATAGAATAGAATAGAATAGAATAGAATAATACAATTCTTTATTGGCCAAGCGTGATTGGACACGCAAGGAATCTGTCTTGGTGCAAATGCTCTCAGTGTGTATAAAAGAAAAGATATATTCGTCAAGAATCATATGATGCAACACTTAATGATAGTCATAGGGTACAATCAACAATCAAATCATACTAGGAAATAATCAATATAAACCATAAGGATACAAGCGACAAAGTTACAGTCCTACAGTCACACGTGGGGGGGGGGGAATGGGTGATAAGGAGTGACGAGAAGATTAACAGTAATAGTAGCGCAGATTTAGTAAATTGCTGAACAGTGTTGAGGGAATTATTTGTTTAGCAGAGGGACGGCTTTTGGGAAAAAACCGTCCTTGTGTCTAGCTGTTCTGGTGTGCAGGGCTCTATAGCGTCTCAACTGTTCTGAAGTGCTCAAGCAGGAGAACTTAGACCATCTCAGACAAGTGACTGTCCAGTCTCTTCTTAAAACCTCCAGTGATAAAGTACCCACAATAATGAAATATCTGCAAGAAAACCAAGATGAGAGAGCTCTAATGACCCAACAGATGTGTGGTTTCCCCCTCCTTATGAACTAATTAGTGCAGGGCAAAAGCCACAGCGAAGGACAGGGCAAAAGCTAGAGTCAGAAGGCCGTGCTTCTGAATCCATCTCTTGTATAGTTCCATGAAGAAGCCCGGTCAAAGAGGGGAGAGTGACCAATTGAAGCTCTGCCCTCAGCCTTTCTTTTCCCCCTGCCCTGAAATCTTCAGATTTCCATTTGGGGCTCCTCTCAAATTAAATTGGCTTCTGGCAGCTGGAAGTCTTGATCCAGCTGATCAAAAGAGCTGACCCGGCCTAAATTTAGATGACCTCTGTTATCTAACAAAAAAAGGGGTCCTTTGGTTTCAAGTGATCCGAGACAAGTCTCTCTCCGTATCCAAACCCCGGTTGGGCTGCCCGGTTGGGTTGCCCGAGGGCTGCAATTGAGCTGGTGAGCAGAGATGACAATGAAAAGAGCTCTGGTTTATGTCAAGGGCAGGGCGAACAGCAGAAGCAGCTCCTCTGGACAAGACTTCCAGCAATTGAAAAGGCCCCCAACTGTCTGGAAGGACCGACTTGTCTCTCTGAATTCCCCTTAGCAATGGGGCAGGAATTGACCTCTGGGCAGCTGCTCTGAAGCAGGGGTCTCCAACCATGGCAACTTGAAACCTCGCGGATTTCAACTCCCCGAGTTGTCTCAAAGTTGCTTTCTTGTCATGGCCCTGGTGGAGACGGACTCTGAGGGAGAAGAGGAACAGTCAACAGGGAGTGGAAGTGTGGCTCCAGAGGTGGTGGAGGAGGCTGGGGAAGGGCAGAGGCTGGCTGAGCAGTCAGAGGAGGACCCAGGCCCATCCCTTATCTATCCTAGGGCATGCAGGGAGGGGAGACAATCAGGGTGAAATGTGCTCTACTCGGGAAGAGAGGGCCATGATCCTCTTCATGGGTTGCAGGTGTGAGATTTGCATAAGAGTTTGGACCTGCGTGCAAATTAGCGTTTTATTCCTAAAGAATAAAAGAATGGTTGGCATTCTTCCAACGGACTGTACCTGGAGTTGGCAATTATCTATCCTGGTCTGTCATGGAACTTTATTCAGTGCGGTCTGTTTTTTTGTTTTTTGCTTCATTCTCGGCTCTTTGAATTTGAATTGTGTTTCTTTCCTTTGAAATGTTATTTTGAAAACAGATTACTCCTCCACTGTGAACAATTAAACAGTGAAGCCAAGTTGAAGGCATTAAAGGATGTTGATTTACTTTTGGTTTTTGTTATATTTCTGATATACTCTGGGTCATCACATTTCTTCTTCTTGAAGGGAAGCTGATTTTTGGCCTGTTTGAGGCCATTTTCATCCTCCCAGAGGCTTGAGGGAATCCCCTGCAGCCTTTGGAACCCCAAAAATAGGCCTGTTTCGGCACTTCCAGTATTTCTGGAGAGCCCTTTTTTCAGCCTCCCGAGGCTGCAGAGGCTTTCTTCGAGTCTCCGGGAGAGCGAATATGGCCTTAAATGGGCCAAAAATCACCTGGGAGGCACGTGCATGCTCACTGCAGTTAAGTTTGGCTGGGGCTTGAGTGCCTGCACAAATGGTTCTGCCTGCCACCTGTGGAACACGTGCCCTAGGTTCCCCATCACAGGTCTACTTTATTAGTCCCTGAGGTCTGAAAGGTTGGGGACCCCTGGTTTAAAGGCTATTTGAGAACGCTTTCAGTTGGCTAGCATTTGTGTTTCAGGGCAAATGCGGATTCTACGTTTCCTTATTTTAACATCCACGTCCGCTACTGATAAAACCGTATTTAAAGAAGTAGAAGAAGAAAATGAATAGAAGCTGAAAAGAAAAACAAGAAAAGAAACAACCCTTAACAAAGGAAGCCCTCGGAAGGCGTTGCTATCCCAAGTGGGCCTTCATTAAAGAACTAACTGGGAGGGGCAGGGTGGCCGGAGAAGGGCGGGGCCAGCCAGGGCCATGATTTGCTGGTTCTCCAAACTGCACAGAATCATAACAACCAGTTCTATAAAACCAGTCCAAACCGGTAGAATCCAACCCCTGGTAGAATTGAATTGAATTCTTCATTGTCCTTGTGTGTATATACACAGTATACACACAACGAAATTCACAAGAGACCCTATACCATTCCAGATAAGTGACTGTCCAGTGTCTTCTTGCAACTTCCAATGTGTTTCTCCAGGCTGCCTTTAAAACCATTCCATGACATCTAAAGAAACTGGAGACCTTCAGGATTTCACACGCCGGGTTGTACATATTTCACCTTGACCGCCCTTAACTTCGCCAATTGCTTTCCATTGTGCATTCAGATGGATTGCTGTTGTCTTGTAGTGGGAGTGTGTAACCTTCGACCTCAGGGTGGCTGGTGAACCCCCCCCTCCTCCCAACAAACCTTGAATGAGGGCCTTAGAAACACGCCCCCCCCCCCCGCAGGTTGCCACAAAAATTCCATTCCTATAGTGGCAAGAGGGGTGTGTGTGAATGATTAAATTTGCAAGGAATCTTATTCCCCACGCTTCTCTTACTGACCTGAACTCAAATGCAGCTTTTGCTGCTGCGTTCCTTCCTTGGAATGTGCCCCCTCTTGTGCCCCTTGGAGAACAAGGGCTGGCTTTGTCACCAAAAGTGATGACGATGTCCCCGTGGGTTAGAAACCTCGAGCTGAGCGTTTTCTTCTCAGAGCTCCAAGGACTAAATGTCAGCGTTCCAAGTAATACACCCATAGCAAACGAAACTCTGAGGCAGGTAGATTCCTCAGAGAATAGTTTTATTGTAAGGGTCTTCAAATTTGGCAAGTTTAAGACTTGTGGACTTCAACTCCCAGAATTCGGGAATTCCATCCATTATTCCTTGTCTGGCCTTCAGGTGCGTTGGAAAATAGCTTGGCCCCCAGAGTTGGAAGGGACCTTGTAGGTCATCTGGAGAATAACTTGACCCCCCCTCCTGGAGCAGCCCCTCAAATACTGGAAGATGCTCTCCTGTCTCCCCTGGTCCTTCTCTTCTCTTCCCTAGACTAGCCAGGCCCAGTTCCTGCAATCTTTCATCGTATGTTTTATCCTCCAGTCCCCTTAATCATCCTGGTTGCTCTTCTCTGCACCCTTTACAGAGTCTCAACCTCTTTTTGAATTCTCTGCCTTTCTCCCTGCAGCTCCAGCTCCTCTCAGCAGCTGGCGATCCTCCACAGTGGCAGCCTTGGGTTCATCTATCACGGACTAGCCAAGTGTCCTCCCCCTGTTCTGCGCTGGCTTTTCCAGGTAAGCAGGTGGCTGCCTCGCTTGCAAGCCAAGGACCGACCGCTAGATGGCCCCCAGTGGCCAATACTCAGGTGAGAAGGGCAGGCACCCACGAGATTGCCACACCTTTTGCTCCAGCTTCGTGAGCGCTAATCAATTAGCCTGATTAATCAGCTGAAATGGTAATCACCGGGTTTAGGAGGCACATTTGGCTAATTGGCTGAGTCGCCAGCCTTGTGGAACAGATGTTGTAATGGTGCAGAAGGGCCCTCATCTTGAGAGAAGGATAATGATCCGTTGTGCCCAGGAACAGTTCTTCTCTACTGATTTCCAGAACAAAACTACATCTGTTCCCTTGACCAGGTGAACAAGCAGCCCGGGCCAAAGATGGTACTGTCACAGTTGAAAGAGGCTTAAAAGGGATTAATAAACGCCCCCTCCTCTCCCCCCCCCCCAAAGGACTGGTAAACTGTCAGGAAGTAAGTCCAGGAACTGCAGGCATTTCTCCCAGGAGGAGAAATATCACTGGTTTTTTCCTTAACAGCAGTAGCCCTTAGATTTATATACCGCTTCACAGTGCCCTACAGCCCCTCTCTAAGCAGTTTTACAGAGTCAGCCTCTTGCCCCCAGAAATCTGGGTCCTTATTTTACCCACCTTGGAAAGATGGAAGGCTGAGTCAACTTTGAGCCAGTCAGAATCAAACTGCTGGCAGTGGGCAGTGGATTAGCCTGCAATACTGTATTCTAAACACCGTCCCAACACAGCTTCCTTCCTTCTGCTCATTTTCCTTCCTTCCTTCCTTCCTTCCTTCCTTCCTTCCTTCCTTCCTTCCTTCCTTCCTTCCTTCTTTTGTGTCATTCCCTTGTTGGAGTCTGATTCTGAGGGGGAGATTGAGCAGCTGACAGGGAGTGGGAGTGTAGCTCTGGTGACTGTGGAAGAAACGGGGGAAGGGCACAGTCCTCCATCCTAGTGCACACTGGGAGGAACGGAGAAGGGAGCAACATGGCTTACAGGAGAGGAAAAAGCCCTGATCCCTTTTATTAGTTGCAGCTGGGAGAACAGGATATAAGAAGGGCGTTTGCACACAGCTCCTTGCTGGAAGCAAAGTGTGCATTATCTTGGTCGAGGCTTATCTGGGTTTTGGCATCCTCCCAACTGTGGGTGCTTCGTTATCGTTTGGAAGTCTGCAATTTATTATCTTGGCCCACCGTGTTAATTACTTCAGCGTGGTTTGTGGTGCTTTTTTTAATTTCTAATTATCTTTACTTTGGGTTCAGACTGCATTTCTTGACCTTGTAGACTATTTTTGGAAGAGTTTGATATCCAGCCGAGGATAATTGGACATTGGGGCCCAAATTGGAGGCATTAAAGGGAATTTATTCTACTTTTGTGACTGTGTTATTTTTGTGTCACGCCCCGGGTCATCACAAGCGCTGCCTAAAATCTCAGGTGGGAATTTTGTCAAAGGGAGAGAGGCAGCATCTTGTTGCAAAATAAAAATGGTATGAATTTCTGCTTCTGAGTTAAAGCTAAAGCCATCATTGCTCTGAGGAATTGAGAGCGTGGTGAGGTTGAAACCTCCCCCCCCCCAACTTTTGCAGGTTCCTTGGCCCCGCCTGGCTTGAAATTCTGCAAAACTTTTAAGAAGAAGAGACAGGAAAAGTCCTGTTTTTCCAACGATAGGGTTTCCATTCAGAAAGGAACTCGGGGAGGAAGGAAGAAACTTTGTGCAAAGGCATCGCTGAGTGAGCTCATTCTGCCGCCCCCCCATGTCATCATTACCAAAATCCTGGGAGAAAATTGTACCTTTGAAACATTCTTTAAAGTGAATGATTAAGGTAAGCAAATGCAGGCTCAATCATGCAGTGGGTGAACAATGAATCAAAAATGATTTTTGCCAATTAATTTGAAAAGAAGACAGTTGGCGCAAAGCGTTTGAGAACAATGGTTTTGCTGGGGTTTACTTTGGCGGTTGTTTGCATCTGTCATTTTAGTTTTAAAAAGAGAATGAGCTCACTCTGTCGTTGAGGCCGCAAAAGCCCTCTTGTCTTTTCTAATTTCTTTTCCTAAGAAACTGGATCCTTTTCGGTGGCTGTGGTTGTGAGCAGCCCTGAACCACAGCCCCCCATCCTAGTGTCATAGTTTGACTTATGCACGCTGAAGATTTATAACCGTCAGCCCCTGGAGCTAATAGCTCCCAGGGCAAGGTGCCATCAAAAACCCCAGGAAAAGTCACATAAATCAAAATAAAAAACACAACAAAGCAATTAAAGCCAAATTGTAGAAGAGCAGCAAATTAAAAGCAGCAGAGGTTAAAATAAGCTTAAAAAATATCAAAGATGAATCGACTTAGAAAGCAAAGCCATCAGAGCAGAAATGCTAGGACAGCTGTGATGATGGGGGGGGGGGGGGAAGCATTCAACACCATAAACTAGGCTCATGGGAAAGAACGTTCCAGAATTAGGGAAGGCCATCTTATTGGGGGTGGGGTTAAGATTCCTGAGGACCCATCTGCCACACCTCAACAGATTGAGAGCACCCTGAACAGAACCTCTTAGGGCACACGTAGATTAGGAACAAGCTGGCAAAAGTGGCTTCTTTGCATTCTCTAGGTCTGGAGCAAGAAAGGCCTTTATTGGTTAAGGCTGTGACACTGATCCTGGCTTTGCCACCATCAAAGGCACTTAGTTCTACAAGCTGATTAGGTGAGATTGGTCTTTCTCAGCCCAGCATACCTGACAGCTGCGGTGGAGAGAGAAATAAGAGGAAGGAGGGCTAATTATTATTATCTTTATTGTCAGGGTACAACATGTGTACAATGAGATTGGCTGAGCCTCTCTTTGTGCACCCCCCCCCCCCCAACACAACTCACAGTGAGGACAGAAGTCCTGTTGTGGTTCGCTGGCAGCAGGTGAGGACGGCTGAGATCTCGGAGAGTGAGGACTCGGATGAGGGGCCTGTGTGTGATGCAGGGATGGGACCAGGACCATCAGGGAGTGGAGTGCTGCCTTTGGGGATTGTGGAGGCTGGCAGCAGTGAGGAAGAGGCCCCCGAGGAGCCTGTGCCCAGTCTGTGCGCGTGCAGGGCTGCTTGAAGGAAAGAGCAACTGCAGCAGCACGGGGGATTCGGGAGTAAGGCTGCAAGGTGATGGCCCCTCCCTTAAGGGATAAAAGCCAGCTCCCAGAGGTGGGATTCTTTGCAGGAAGCAAGTTCTTGCACTTCAAGCCTTGTGGAAGTTCGGACTATCCTGGTTTGTGGCGTTTGGTTTGGATTATTTCCTTGCAATTTAATCTAGTGTTCTTGGCAGCCTTGGCACAACCTTGGCAAGGCTCATTCTTATCTGGGACAATTAGTTTTTTAATAGCGTTTCACTGTGAATGAACAGAATTCACAGAGAAGCATTCAAAAGGATTTGCTTTTATCTCTGTTTGGTATTTGTTTGCTTTGAACGAGACTTGGGTCAGAACAAGTCCCTAACCCAATCCCAATCTTACTACACTATGTGACCTTGTTGCACAACGCACCAGCCCTGCAAGTCTATCCTACTACGTTGACATGAAGTTACTTTCAGTTCAGGAGTCCGACAGCCCACGGGTAGGAACTGTTCTTCAGCCTGTTGGTGCGGCTGGCTATGCTTCTCTATCTCCTACTCGATGGTAGGAGAGTGAAGAAGTGCTGACCAAGGTGCTAGTCATCCCTGAGGATTTTCCTCACTCTTCTAAGGCAGTGAGCCCTAGTGAGTTCATCTAGTGGTGTCAGGGAACAGCCCACAATGTTTTAGGCTGTGCTTACCACCCTCTGTAATGTCTTTCTCAGACTATCATAATCGCTTTCTGTTTCTCATTAAAGCAGCCTCCTCTTCTTCCCCCCCCCCCCAAGCTGTTTAATGCTTTAATGCAGGGGTCACCAACCTTTGGGACCTCAGGGACCACCAAACTCATAATTTTAGATCCCGTGGACCACTAATACGGATTTTGACTGACGGTGGCTTGCTGACATTGGGGGGGAAAGTGGGTCTCAGCATATTCCAGAGCTGCAGTAGTCACAGGACTGGCCCGGAGCAGGTGCTTCTCCACCCGGGTGCACTGGCCTGCCATGGACTGGAGGAGCTGCTCCAGGAGGACCAAAAAGCCAGTCCTGTGACTACTGCAGCTCTGGAATATGGGACCCACTTTCCCACCAATGCCAGCAAGTCACTGTGGGGCGGATTTCCCTCCCCCGCCGTTGGTCTCACCTTCCAGTTCCAGCTTGCGTGGCTCTACTCAAGGTAAGGTTTGTGCTTGGCTGAAGGGTGGAGGCCAGCGGGCGGGTGGGCCATGTGGCCGGCGCAGCCTTGTGTTCCCATGCAGTCTGCATTAATTGCTTTGGGGAGGGGACATTTCTCTGCGGACCACCAAAATTTTCTCCCAGCCCATCAGTTGGCGGCCACTGTTTTGATGCAACCCCTGTCGTGGCTGCCTTGTTTTTTAACTGAGTTGTTGAATCCTTTTAAGCAATGTGGGTTTAAAGCCGTTGGAAAACTTTGCTTCCCACAAGTCGTAAAATGGAGCAAAACTCCCCTAAGAAACATAGCATTTTGGGGTCACTATGTGGTTGTAACTCAAGGACTCCTGGCAAGGTTTAAGCCTCCAGGGCCCTTTATCATCTTTGTTGCTTTTCTCTGCCTTCTTCCTCCTGCTTATCGGCATCTTTGTTGTATTATGGCTCTTCTGGATGTTTTCTTTTGATGTCTCCCCCCGCCCCCCCCCACTCCTTCTCCTCCTAAATCATAAACAACCTTTATTTTTGCACTTCTGAACATCTGCCAAGAAATTTGAGGAACTCTCTCTCTTTTAATTAGGAGCTGACATGCAGAAAAGCAAATGCTCTCCTTCTAGCATCATCGTTATTTTCACCTAAGGTCCCGGAGAGATCCACACACATTAAAATTAAAAACAAACAAACCAACACACAAGGCAGAGTTGAAACTCAGGCCGCTTGTTAGGAAAGGTGTCTTGCTTGACATGAATGAATCACACACACACACACACACACACACACACACAAAAAAAAAAACATCACAAAGGTAATCGGACAGATGGCAGGGTGATTCTGGGGATGACAGGGAGCCATCAAACAGCTTGCCATCTGGAGTGGGGTGCTGATTCCCCCCTCCGAGCAGCAGGCATTCTGTGATAGGCAAGCCCCTGGCAGCCATTTTATGATGCCATGCTTTTCAAATCCCCACCAGCCCCGAACACTTTATGGTCTTCGAAAAGGCCAGAGTGGTGCCTGCACCACTTTATCTCAAAATATTAGACTCCGATAAAGAGTCATGAGGGGGAAGCTCTTTTTGCTAAGGGGAACTTCAGGAGTTTGCTACTGGGTTGACCATCTTTAAACGGCTTTAGAAAGACAATTAGAAAAGCGTGTGGAAGTGAAGTTTGCCCACGGCTGTGTGGATCCACCTAACTAAATGGGCTCAACAGCACAGATTAAAAAAATAATAATAATAAGGATGCCGCTGCTATAGGGGTTGCACAGTCCCTGAGTTTTCCTTGGCCAGGAACACCTCCTTGTCTCCATTTCATTTCCACCCCATTTTTGGAGGCCATTTTCAAGATTGGGAAAATATCAAGGGTAATGATCAGTTTCTTGGTGTTAGATATGAGGGAGAAGTAGATCTGGGTACTATCAGAATGCTCTTTGGACCTTTCTCCAAAGTTCTAAGCATTCTCTCCCCTTTTGTTGTTGCTCTTAGTTGCAAAGTCATGTCCGTCCCATCGTAACCCCATGGACAACGTTCCTCCAGGCCTTCCTGTCCTCTTCCATCCCCCAGAGTCCATTTAAGCTCACGCCGATTGCTTCAGGGACTCCATCCAGCCACCTCCTTTTCTGCCACCCGCTTCTTCCTTTGGCCTCCCTTGTTCCCAGCATTAGGCTCTTCTCCAGGGAGTCCTTCCTTCCTTCTCATAAGGTGGCCAAAGTCTTGAGTTTCCTCTTTAGGATCTGGCCTTCTAAAGAGCAGTCAGGGTTGATCTCTAGGAATGACCAGTTGGATCACCTTGCAGTCCAAGGGACTCACAGGAGTCTTCTCCAGCACTAGAGTTTAAAGGCCTTCATTCTATCCCCTTAGTTCAGGCTTGTCCAACCCGCGGCCCACAGGCCGCATGCGGCCCAGGTCGCCTCGTAATGCGGCCCAACGCCCATCCCAACCTTCATGAAAGATCCAGCGAGGAGGAGGAGGAGGGGCAGGCGCGAAGTGGGGCGAGGCAGGGCGAGGCGAGCAACAGAAAAGGCAGGAAGCCGCAGCCCAAAAGTCCCACCCCGCCACCTCCTTCTGTTGCTGCCACCGCTGCCGCTGCTTCTGCCGCTGCCGCCGCTTCGGCCCCCGCTGCTCTCCCCACACACAAAATTTGGCTGGAAAATTAATCAAAAATAAATAATTTTTAATTAATAATTAATTAAAAAATAATAAAAATAATTTATTATTTATTATATAATTTTATAATATAATTATTTTATAATAATTTATTATATGTGCGGCCCAAACCAAATTTTCATCTTCTAATGTGGCCCAGGGAAGGTGAAAGGTTGGACACCCCTGCCTTAGTTTCATGTGAATATTAAAGTATGGGAGAAGATACAACCACATGAAACACCGTATCTCAACAACTTAGATATTGAAGAACAGTCTCCCAGCCCGACCTTCTGAATATCCCCTGTTATGAAGCACTGGAACACAACAGCACTCTAAGGCCCGACCCCATCAAATGGCACAGAAGTGGGACTAGGTCAAATGACCATGGCCAATTTGCTGTAACCAACTCTCTGTGGTACAGTTCAACTTCCTGCCGTACAGCTCACATTGGGACAATTCAAAGCTGTATTAATAGTTTCCTTTATTTGCTTTTCGTAGTAGACACCACATTTTCATCAAAATAATTGTAACTCTTGTATTTCTGGGTTGGCTTTATTTTATTATTAGTGGCCACGGCTCCATTGAAATTAATTCAATTTTTGTATTCGTTGAATTGTCCTGCTGCAAGTTGTCTTGGGGTGAGTTGGCCATGTTGAGTTGGTGCCAATCAAAAGCCACCAATAACTCCAGGAGAACCCATCAGGGTCACATTTTACCCATTTAGGTTTCCAGCACGGTTCATCTACCACAGGGCTGTCAAACTCGCAGCCCATGGGCCAGATGTGTCACATGCTGGCTATGCCCACACCTGGTTTAGCGAAGGGAAAAAGTTGTGATACATCACGTGACGATGCCATGATGGCGCAGGTTGGACACCCTTGATCTACCAAGTCAACCAAGTGGATAGCAACAGCAATAGCAATAAGCACTTAGACTTCTATACTGCTTCACGGTGCTTTTACAGCCCTCTCTAAGCGGTTTACAGAGTCAGCCTCTTGCCCCCATCAATCTGGGTCCTCATTTTATCCACCTCGGAAGGATGGAAGGCTGAGTCAACATTGAACAGGTGAGATTTGAAATGCCAAATTTCAGGCAGCTGGCAATCAGCAGAAGTAGCCTGCAGTACTGTATTTTGACCACTGCGCCACCACGCCTCTTCAACATAATCCAATTAATCCCCATGAACCTTGACTTGCACGGCCACTTTCTCCATCATCTTACCCACTGAGTGAAATATTTGACACTGGCCTATCACTACAGAGCTCTTATGCAGAATCAAGGGGGGGACCTTTTTACTCCGACTACCTTCTTTAAAACATGCAGCACAATGTTCCGCACCCAAGAAGGCATCCATCACTTCCCATAAAACTTGCGGCCAGTCCTATCCTAATCGATACAATTAGTCTTGGATGGACAACAGTTGAATAAGCTGCTGATGGCTCCCATCTTTCCACCAGCTCTTTCCCACATCGCGAAGATCTATATAAGCTGAAAAAAGCATTCACAACGAAGAAGACCAGCGGTTGCCAAGGTTTACCTTGCTTTGACCCGCCCGCTGTTGGAGTCCTGGTCAAGACAAATCGGGTGGACCTGGTCTGCAGAAAACAATGAAAATTGCTCACAGCAAGACACCGGTGGTTCCACCTCCCTTCCCCATCATCCTTAGGGAGAAAACGCCACGCAGTTTAGAAGAGCTTTGCCAGCCTGTAGATGCAACAGAGGAAGAGAGATGTCAGTGGCATCTGCTCGCTGCAGATTAGGATTTTCTTGCTACGGAATGGGATTCACCTGGTTCAGACACGTTCCGGTGAACTGGTAGTTCCGGTGATCAGTTGGCCCCGCCCACCTGCCCAAATCATGTGCTTACCGAACTGATTGTTAACACTGGTTAAATCCCACCCCTGCCCCTATTCCTCATTTCCACCTGATCCCTACAGAGGGCGATGAAGGTCGGAGAGCACCCGGGAACCTTCCTTTCAACCCCGAGTGACAAATATTTTCCTGTTGCTTGATGCTAGTTTCTCTAGCCAAAGGTGCTTTTTCCAAAAGGCAACTGGACTTCTTTTTCTTTTTTTTTTTTTTTTTAAAAAAAACATTTTGCTTCTTATCCAAGAAGCTTCTTCTGTTCATGAGAAGCAAAACGTTAAAATAAATAAATAAACAAAGTCCAGTTGTGTTCGGAAAAAAAGCACATTGGGGACAACCATGAGCTGGATGAATGAGCATCTCCATAGACTTCGGTTTCTCTACCTTACAAAAAACCTGTTTAGCTGATGAACCCCGAGATGTATCAGAATGGAATAGAGTTGGGGGGGGTGATTCTACAGTTCGGACCAGTTCAGACGAACCGGTAGTTAGGGTGATGAGTTGGTCCCACCCACCTGCCCAAATTGCACGCTCACCGAACTGATTGTTACACCGGTTGAATCCCACCTCTGCCCCTATTCCTCATTCCCACCTGATCCATACAGGTAAGGCAAAGAGCCAGTGTAACTCTGCTCGAGGGGCGTCAGGACAACTTTCTCAATCATCGGGACAAATTCACCTGTGTAGCCATTTCAGTTAGGCTTGGTATATATTCTTTTTCTTACTTTCTCTAAATAAAAGAAATTGTCTTGGAAGATGGACTTTGTTCTTTTCTTTTTAAATGGATTTCATCACTTGGAAACCTGACATTTCTCAATCATCTCAGCAAGGCTAGGAAAGGAAGTACAAGTGTTTATTACTGCTTTCAAGAGAGGGGTTGTTTATTCAAAAAAGCCCAAGGTGTGCAAAACAATAGAGTTATATATGCTGCACACAATCTCTTTCGTTGCTTCCGTTCACAGCTTGGCAAGTTTTGGCAATCCTTCAAAAAATCTGCACTGCCTTTTTGAAATGTAGGTTTCTGACTTTTGTTGTTCGCTTTCCAAACTAAACTCTCTGTTGTGGCCCGTCAGTGGCCAGCAGAGCTGGCGGCAGACTCGGACAGTGAGGAAGTTGGAGAGGAACATGGGCCAGTCCTGGAGTCTGCAGAAGGCTCTGATGAGGGCTGTGTGTTGGAGGCTCAGATGAAGCCAGAGCTGTCTGACAGTAATCTGCCTTCGGAGTCGGAGATCAGTGAGGCAGAAGAACAGCTGGAGCCTGTTCCCAGTGTGTGCATCCACAGAGCTGCCAGAGAAAGGAACAGCTGAGGAACAAGGGTTACTTGGGAGTAAAGCCACAGGTGGATGGTGAATGGCCCCTCCCATAGGGAATAAAGAGGAGCGAAAGGGGGTTGAGGTTTGTAGGAGACAATTAGTTCAATTCATTGGGGTGAAGATCCGTTCCTGCATTCTTGCCAAGAATTGTCTGCTACAGAGTGGTGTTTGAAAGATATCGGCCTGGCAGCTCTCCAAGCCTAATAAAGGTCTGTAGTTGTGAAATCTCTTGAAAGACTGTTGGCCAGGACTTTGCTGGAGAGGAATTCACTTGAAACTAAATACAGGGGTTTTGATCGGGACGAGGAATTGGCTTCGTGCTTTTGAGGTCAGAACAGAACTAGCATTGCAGCTCTTCCTCTGGGGAACCTGGTCCCATTTTAGAAAGAAGTTGCCAATCGGAACTTTCCACCTTGGGAGGTGAGCAGTGTGTGGGCTTTTATGCAGGAGATGCCTGGAAGCTGGATCTGAGTGGCGTTCGCACCAAAGGTGGTGAGTTCACAGCCTGTGTGATCAGCTCAGGGTAGAAAAGGTGATGTTTTCCTCCAACCACCCTCCCCCCCCCCCGAAACATTCCAGAAGTCCTCTGTCCTGCCCCTGTTGGAGACTGACTGAGGGAGAGGAGGAACAGCCGACATGGAGTGGAAGTGTGGCTCTGGAGGTTGTGGAGGAGGCTGGGGAAGGGCAGAGGCTGGCTGGACAGTCAGAGGAAGACCCAGGCCCATCTCCTCTCCATCCTAGGGCACGCAGGGAGGAGAGGATAAGGGAGAGATGTGGACTACTGGGGAGGAGAGGGCCTTGATCCTCTTCTTGGGCTGCAGCTGTGACAACTGGATAAGAGGACGGACATATGTACAGGCGAGCGCTGGAAACAAAGCCTGGAAATATCTCAAAGTTTATTGTTCCTCTCTGAGTTTGGTGACCTTCCCAGTGTGTGTTCTGATATCTGTGGACGTCTTCCAGCCCTTATCTTGCCTGGTTTGTGTTGTTTCTTTAACCTTTATAATTTAAACGGCATTTCCTCTTTCTTATAACAGCTTATGTGAAAGTTTTTTCTCTCCAGTCAAGGATATTCGGATCTTGGAAGCAAAGTGAAGGAATAAAAGGGGCTTCACCTGTTTTTTTGTGACTGTTTATTTTGTATACCACCCTGGGTCATCACATCTTCTTTGTTGCCTTCTTTCTTAACCGACTCGGCCACAGCAACTCTTCTATGCGATCATTTGGTATGCAGGAAGATGCTTTTGCATGTGCCTCAGAGGGGGAAAATGGCCCAGGTTGTCACTTAAACAAACCTGGAAGTGCTTCTGTGCAATTGTGAAGCAGGGGCTGTTTTCAGACATTCTGAGCTGGGAGGAATTAACTTTTCCTTAGCCATTGAATTTGCTCTCGGCCTCCTCCGGCACTCTCTCACTCCCTGCTCGGCTTGTTGCTATTATGAGTAATAGAATGCACTTGGGCAAAGGAGCTTTTTAAAATTTCTGAGTGTGGGTGTGATTTATAGAGCTGCTCGGGGCGGGTTCATACATCTTAATGCAGCAGGGGCCGTGATCTTGTTTCACCTACACAACTCCAGGCAGCGAGTAGAGATCCTGGCTGTTCTATGCATTAAGACTATTCATCTTCCTTGACTTTAAAAGATGCCAGAGGAGTTGGGCCAAAGGGCTGGAGGATGGTGGTGGAGCTATTGTGGGAAGAGTCAGGAAGCTGATCCCACCCACCAGCATGTCTGACCCCAGAATGCCCAGTCTAGAAATGAGGAGGGGCTCCTTGCCATACCAGCTCTACTGATTTGGAAGAGGGAGGGGAAAACTCATGTTGTAAAAGGCTCTGCGTGAAAGATAGCAGTAGCCTTTAGACTTATGTACCGCTTTGCAGAGCTTTTCAGCCCTGTCTACGCGGTTTTACAGAGTCAGCCTTTTGCCCCCCAACAATCTTGGTCCTCATTTTACCCACCTGGGTCAATCTTGAGCCTGGTGAGATTTGATCTGCCAAATTGCAGGCTGCCAGCCGTCAGCAGAAGTAGCCTGCAGTACTGCACTCTCACCACTGCGCCACCATGGCTCCTGGTGTGTCCATTAACCTCCAAAGCCCATTGAACGGAAGAGTAGATTACTGTGGTGGTACAAATGCCGTCCTTTTGAGCCATTTATATCATCTGCACGATGGCATGATGCAAATCACAAAAGGAAATGGAAGGAAGGAAGGGAAAGGAAGGAAAGGAAAGGAAAAAATGAGGGAGAAAGGGGAAGAGGGAAAGAAGAAAGGGGGAGGGAAGGAAGGAGAAAGGGGAGAAAGCAAAGAAAGAGAAAAGCAGGAGAAAGGGAAGGAAGGAAACAAGAAAGGGGAGAAAGGAAGGAGAAAAAGAGAAAGAAAAAAGAAAGAAAGAAAGATGAGGAATGGAATCAGAAGTTAGAAGCTCTTTTGACTGATGACCAGAAATGTAGCTCAGCAAATTTTCCATGAAAATTTTTCAACGTGAAGCAAGTTTGGCAGTTTGAAAGTTGTAAAATGCTTGCTCCTCAATTAAAACATTGTGAAGCTGGAAATAGTTGCAGTTGTTTTTGTACACACACTACCCCCTCTCTCCACCCTTTCTAAAATTCCCATAAAGTATTAGTAAAAATCCTTTCAAGTATTCCCATAAAGCAGCAACTTTGATCAAAAGTGGTGATGGTGTTAGGCTAGAAACCAGGAGGCACTGAATTATACTTGCCTTAGGCATGAAAAACAGCTGGGCAACTTTGAGCCCATCACACTCTATCATTGTGGGGGAAAGGCGCAGGAAGGAGCATTAGGTATGTTTGCCACCTCGGGTTATTTTTCAGAAGAATAAAGGAGGGATAAAACAAATTTAAAATTTAAAAAGTTCTTTTTTCTCCTCCACACATCAAAGCTACTTAAATTGCTTTGAATCCAAACTGTGTACAATAGGCTAGATTTTATTTTTAATCACATCAAACAGTGCTGCCTAAATATTTGGGCAGCCAGTGCTTGAGACGAATATGTTAATTTGAAACTTCCTCATTTGCATAGGCAAATTTCCCAGAAAATGTTGCAATGTCAGAATTCTCCAGACTGTCGCCTCAGTCAGGACATGCAACAAGGATAGCCAGCATTCGAGCCTTTTGCTATTACCAGAATAACAGAGTTGGAAGGGACCTTATAGGTCATCTAGTCCAACCCCCCGCCCAAGCAGCAGACCCTAAACCACCCCAGACAGATGGCAGTCCAGTCTCTTCTTGAAAGCCTCCAGGGATGAAGCTCCCACAACTTCCGAAGGCAACTTCTGTTCCATTGTTGATTGTTCTCACTGTCAGAAAATTCCTCCTTATTTCCAGGTTGAATCTCTTCTGGTTCAGCTTCCATCCATTGTTCCTTGTCTGGCCTTTGGGTGCTTTGGAGAATAGCCTGATCCCTTCCTCCTCTCTCTAGCAGCCCCTCAAATATTAGAACACTGCTATCCTGTCTTTCCTGGTCCTTTTCTTCACTAGACTTTTGAGGTTCATAATCTAACTCAGGGTATCCAACTTTGGTAGCTCTAAAGCTAACAGATATAGAGTTGGAAGGGAACTTTTAGGTCATCTAGTCCAATCCCCGCCCAAGCAAGAAACCCTACACCATTTCTGACAGATGGCAGTCCAGTCTTTTCTCGAAAGCCTCCAATGAGGAAGCTCCCACAATTTCCAAAAGCAACTTCTGTTCCATGGCTTGATTGTTCTCACTGTCAGAAAATTCCTCATTTCCAGGTTGAATCTCTCCTTCTTCACTTTCCATCTATTATTGCTTCTCTGGCCTTCAGGTGCCTCGGAAAATAGTTTGACCCCTTCCTCCTCTCTGTGGCAGCCCCTCAAATACTGGAAGATGCTATCCTGTCTCCCCTGGTTCTCCTCTTCACTAGACTAGCCAGGCCCAGTTCCTGCAACCGTTCATCATATGTTATGACCTCCAGTCCCCTCATCATCCTGGTTGCTCTTCTGTGCACCCTTTATAGAGTCTGAACATCTTTTTTTATATTGTAGTGACCAAAACAGGACACAGCCTTCCAAGTGTGGCCTTACTAAGGCATTATAAAGTGCTATTAACACTTCACATGATCTTGCCCTGATGGAGCAAAGCTCTTTCTCACGGCAGGAGGATCCCATGCTGGAAATTCTTCTCTTTTGCACCGGAAGACCCAATCAGCCCTGAACTCTTTGTGTGAACAATAAACCAGCTTCGCTGGAAGAAATTTTTAAAGGGGCTGCGTGGGGGACTTCGGGCAGAGGAAGAGCTGAGGTCACCATTCTACATTCCACCTCCTTAAAACGTGTCCATGCTTACAGGCCTCCGCCCTTCCGCCCTGAGATAGGAAAACAAATAATAGAAAGCAAAAAAAACAAAAACAGAAAACGATGAGGGTAGCATTTGGCTCTTTCTTTGTTCCTTTTTTTTTCTTTTCTGAACCACAGGTGCCCAGCTCTTTAACAGCTGCAGAATTCAAAACAAGCCAGCAAAAATAGTGTCGCCCTGCAGAGCATAATATCAGAATGCAAGTCTGTGTTCAAGCAAATGCTATGATCTCCTAGGATTGTCCCACCCAGCTGTGGGGCTTAACCTCATCAGGCCTGGGAGGGAGGCAAAGTCAGCAAAGAGGAGTAGTTAGGAAACCCTGCCAGTGCTTTAATCTGGTTAGGGCAGCCTTTTTCAACCTTGGCAACTTTTAAGAGGTGGGGGCTTCACCTCCCAGAATTGGCCACCGGCTGGGGAAGTGGGAGGCGAAGTCTGTTGAGAAATACATGGATATTCCAGCACAATCTTGACAGCCCATCAGAGCTACGCCTATCCCCTTTGACGTATACCTTTTACCCAATCAAGATGGGGTTGTTTTGAGTTTCTTTCTCACCTTTTCTTCTTTCCCAGGACCCAGATAACTTTGGGGTCGTTTTCCTTTGCCTTCTCTGGGTCGCTTCCCTCTCCATCACATTCCTTTCTCCCTTACCTCGTCTCTATGGAGATTCTCAGTCCTCCAGGCTTCAAAAATGTTAGCAAGGGATTATCTGCTGGGTGGACGTGGCCTGGTCGGCCTCCTGCATCATGATGGAGAGGGGAGCGTTTTCATCCTCCCCGTACTCCGGAGGCTTTCTTCGAGCCTCCGGGAGGGCGAAAATGGTCTCCACGGTCTCTGGAGGCTCTGTGGAGGCCGGAAACAGGCCTGTTTCCGGCCTTCCTGAACTTCCAGGAGGCCCGTTTTTTGCTCACCCCAAGCCTTACCTGCATCCAAAACAAGCCACATGGGGGACTGCTGGGAGGGGAAGGGAGGGGTGGGCGGCCCCAGCCTGGAGTGAGATTTGGGGGTTCTTCCGAACCCCTGCGAACCCCCAGCAGCCCAGCCCTGGTCTCTGCCACTAAAAACACAAACAGTTGTTTCCTAAATCTCAATCACCTCTTCCTGAGAGAAAGAGGATCTTCTTCCAAGCAAATCAAGTGGGGTGGACCCTGATATGTAGCATTGCCTACAGATTCAAAGTCCAGATCATAGCTGTCCCAAAGGCGATTCTTTTTCCAAAAGGCAACTGGACTTTCTTTGCCGTTTTCTTTTAAAACGGGTCCTCAACCCCCACATCGTCCATGGACCGGCATCGGTTTGTAGCATGCCAGAAAACGGTCCATGCAAACAACCAAAGCTCCATGCATGGGTTGCAGGCACCGTGGGAAACCATGTCCCCTCTAGTCCATGAAAATACCTCTCTCCATGGAACCGGTCCCAGGTGCCCCAAAGGCCACTGTTTAAAAACATTTTGCTTCTCACCCAAGAGCCTTCTTCAGTTACAGTTGGCTGTGTGGGGACATATGGAAAGGAAACAAGAAATGCAATTGTCTTTTTGAACAAGTACCTTTGGAAACACACACCCACACACACACCCACACACCCACACACACCCTTAATCTTATTCTCTGGCAATTTTGTCGTCCTCTGTTTGAGTCCCGCTATGCTGATTTTCCCCCAAGATCAAAAGGATGGTACAAAATAGAATTTCAATGTTTCCCTTGTTCTTCTTGCAACCTCCCTGTTGTTTGAGGAGGCAAGAAATCTTCATTTTTATCTGTAAAAGGCTACCCATTTTCCAGCTGAACAGTAGGGGTGGCATATCTCTGCAGATTTTCAGCCCTCCAGGTCATGGTTGTCCCAAAGGGGCTTTTTTCAGGAGGTAACTGAACTTTATTTTTTCTTTCGAAGACGTTTCACTTCTCCAAGAAGCTTCTTCAGCTCTGACAGGATGGTGGTGGAAGGGAAGGGTTTATATTCCTTGCAGACAGAGCTGGTCATTTGCATTCTTTTAGAGGGTCATTGAGGCCACTTGGAGCTTTATCTGTGTCCTCAGGGTCACCTGAGTGATGCAAATGGTTCCTGTAGCCTGCAAATTTTTTTTCCCTCTCGGAATCCATTCCTACTTCTGCCATCATTCCAAGGGTCTTCATCCCAGATTGGACAGCTAAAAGTCTGAAGAGATTCTCAGTCCTCCAGGTCATGGTTGTCCCAAAGGGGTTTTTTCAGGAGGCAACTGGACTTTCTGTTTTTTTTCTTTTGAAGACGTTTTGCTTCTCATCTAGGAAGCTTCTTCAGCTCTGTGAAGCAAAACGTCTTCAAAGAAAAGCCAAGAAAGTCCAGTTGCCTCTTTAAAAAAACACCTTTGGGACTAGGAGTGGCAGAGATGGCCCTTGGAGCTCCTGAGGGGAACAGGAAGAGGCCTTGCAAAGCACCACCTTACCCCACCATTGAACTGAGGAGTTGTAAGAGGGGGATGTGGTTGAACTCCAAGGCAAATTCTGTCAAATGCTGGAAAGGGCCATAGGAAGCTGTTACGTCAGGAAAAAGGACATTCAACATTCTCATCCCGCTGTTTTCAGCATTCTGTATTCAGAGAAGCTTTTCCAGGGGAAAAGAAGCGCTCGGTGGGCCTTCCCTGCAGCAACAGTCTGACACTCTGTCCTTCCAGAAATGATAATTAAAAAAAAATTCTGTATAAAAGTTGCTTTTTTAAAAAAAGTGGGGGAGACAGGGTCCTGACCTCCTGCCCTGTTTCCACTCCAGACCAAGGTCCCATATTCCCTTTTGCACTAACCCTCTACCAGAAATACTACACGTCTGCAGCAGGTAGAATAGTCTGCGGAGTGGGTGGGTCTCCTTTATTTTGAGTTTTTTGGAGAGGTGTCCTAATTATTTTGTGTGTGAGAGGGGGAGTACAGTGTGACTTGGTGGGGGCAGGGAAGGAGAGGAGCTTTGCGAACCATCATTATCGGTAGGTGAGAGGAGGAAAGAAAACTCTGTGGAGGAAAAAGTGAAGTCCACAGACTTCTTGATTTTTCCTCTTTTCTGGGAGGCAGGTGTGGGAATTACTGGCCTTGGTCCTGGATAGTGCTGATTTATATCCAGGGGTGGGGTGCAAATATTTTTACTCCCAGTTCCGTGGGAGTGGCTAGGTGGGTGTGGCCAGGTGACTGGGTGGGTGTGCCGTCTACTACTTCTTTTTTGCAGCACACCCACCCCGGCGCTTCATTTCTTTTTGTCTCCTGGGCCTCAGGGAAGCTTCCTATAAGACAGTGAGGGGGATCTTGGCACAGCTGATCGTCAGAACAGCTGATCATTGGGGAAAAAAAAGAAATACCTTAAGGAGTGACTGGGTGGGGGAGAATGCAGAATGTCGCGCATAGGCGATAAGGACTGACTGGGAGGGACAGGCGGAGAGGGGCAGGGCCAGCCAGGACTACGATTTGCTTGAACTGCGCAGAATCGTAACAACCGGTTCTATAGAACTGATCCGAACCAGTAGAATCCCACTCCTGTTTATATCTTCCCCTACTCCTTGCAAACCATTTTTCCACCCTTTGCCCTGGACCTCTGGAGGAGGTAGGGTGAACTCAAGATGATTCCGCAAAAATGGAACCAAAAATAATAATAACAAATGAACCAGTGGGGGTAGAGTCTTCCGTAGAACCTCTCTGGATAACAAGAGGATGGGAGATCACCCACGAGTGCTCCGGATGGCTACTCCTTGTGAGGTGATTGCAGAACAGCAGTTTTATGCGGGTTTGAGCACTGGGAGACAAAAAGATTAGCCACGTTGTTTGCAAACTGTGGCAGTGCCTTTTATAGGACATTGAGTTTGCAAATGTCACTTTTTCATGATTTACCTCATTTTCTAATCATTTTCATTGGAAGCTTCACTTTTGAATCACTTTCTGAAAATTAACCATCTTAACACTATTAGAAATCTTCAGGACGACTAGTTTGAAATGTCTTCATTGGATGAATTTATCTTCAACTCTGAACAAAAGAAAAATTCATTATTGGCTTAAGAACGAAAGAATTTGAAACACACAGCAAAAAGCTAAACAATTTTATCTAGGAATGTTATGAATGGATTAAGGATTAAGATAAATTTGGAACATTTAAAAGTTATCGTAATATTTTGGAATTAAATTATCATGGGAAACAGATGTATTTTGGTTATTCTGGCTTTTGCAAATTATGACAAAAGATCAGATGATGACTTTAGAAACTGGACACTAGAGGGAACTAAAGATTTGAAGCAGATGTGAAGCAGAAAGAAGATGCAAGCCCCTTCTTGATATCAGTTAATTCTGGAATGTTATGTCACAAAACATTATACTATTGGGAATATTAAAGGAGATTTTTGAAGAATGGAGTTAGAAATTAGTACCGATAATATCAACTCAATCAGTGATATCTGCATCTATGGAAAGACTTATGTTTAAAAGATATTAATGGAGGTATGACAGGAGTGGCATGATGGCCTAGACACTTGCCTCCCACTTGGAAGGTTTGAGAGTTCAATCCTAAGTAGTGGCTGATATTTCTCTCTTTGTGCATGAAGAGAAAATATCTGCTGTGAACTCCGTATAGGCCTCAGGAAGGGCATCTGGGTAGTAAATGCTCATCTCCATGCAATCATTCCAACTCTATCCCGAAGCAAGGGCTTGCAGGATTGTTAAAAGAAAAAAAAAGGGGGGGGGAGGTATAACAGATTTTGAATATATTTTATCTGAAAAGATGCAAAAATAGAGAACGACAGGCCAAGAGAATGATTTTGGACAAGGATAAAACTGGATATGCAGTTTTTAAAAATTAAAATGAAATACAAATGATCAACCAGGAGAATTACCTGGAAAAATAAAAGTCCCTTTATACTGGATCTCCAAAAGAAGCTTATTAAATCCGTGGAAGAAACCTGTGCAGTGGGAGAAAGAAACATTGAAGAGAAATCTAATCTGACGACAATCGAATGAAAGATTTAAGACTGGTAGAAGTAGGTGGAAGAAATACAAAGTTGGTTTATGTAATCAGAATTAAAATACGCCCGTTTCCATTGCTTAGAAATGGAAATTCTGATGCCAATTGCCATTGTAAGTTGAGGACCAACTGTAGAATGCTTGATTTTTCACATTAAAAAAAACCCAAAAGAACCCACCTGACAGCTGTCGTGTGGATGATGGTTATTGTTTATTATTTCCTAAACCTCCAAAATATTTCAAGCTCCATTTGAAGGCCTGAGACGACATAAACACTAGTGAGGATTCTAGTTCTCTCTGTCCAGAAAATATGAAGACGACTTTGCTTGGCTTCTTATCCTCACGTTCGAGCTGGTATATCCCAACCTTCAATCCTTGACTTTATATCCATTCCCCATTTTAAGAAAGATGAGAATATTGCTGAATGTGCCCTTGGTCTTGGTCTTTTTTCCACCCATGCCGACAAAAGGCATCGTGAAAATTTCAGTGCTGGCACGCTTAACGCTGCTAACAAAACGGTTAAAGGATTTATAGAAGCCTTGCGCACGGACAAAGTAGCCATCAATAGACACATAGACATAAAGAACATCTGCATACGGCTCAAAAGAGACAATCAACAAGCCAAAAAGTAAAGGAAACAAAAAGCTAACAGTAAACAGCCCGGCCAAATAACCTCCAAGTTCACTCCCATCAACACTGACAGGGAAGCCACTAGAATACAAACTCAGAGCAAACCCCACTCCCTTCTAGCACTGATGATGTTACCTAGTTGGGTAATGAAATGTCTGCAAGAAAACATCCAAACTCAGAAAGCACCAAGGAGGACCACCTCCTCCTCCTCCTCCTCCTCCTCCTCCTCCTCCTCCTCCTCCTCCTCCTCCTCCTCCTCCTCCCACTTTCTCCTTTTCCTGCACTCTGCAAATGTAATTCCCTCCCAGCACTGATGATGTGACCTAGTTGGGTAATGAAATGTCTGCAAGAAAACATCCAAACTCAGAAAGCACCAAGGAGGACCACCTTCTCCTCCTCCTCCTCCTCCTCCTCCTCCTCCTCCTCCTCCTCCTCCTCCTCCTCCTCCTCCTCCTCCTCCTCCTCCTCCTCCTCCTCCTCCTCCTCCTCCTCCTCCTCCCACTTTCTCCTTTTCCTGCACTCTGCAAATGTAATTCCCTCCCAGCACTGATGATGTGACCTAGTTGGGTAATGAAATGTCTGCAAGAAAACATCCAAACTCAGAAAGCACCAAGGAGGACCACCACCACCTCCTCCTCCTCCTCCTCCTCCTCCTCCTCCTCCTCCTCCTCCTCCTCCTCCTCCCACTTTCTCCTTTTCCTGCACTCTGCAAATGTAATTCCCTTCCAGCACTGATGATGTGACCTAGTTGGGTAATGAAACGTCTGCAAGGAAACAATCAGGTTCAGAGAGCACCCAGGATTCTTTGTTTCAACCCTTAGCAACAAATATTCTTTATTGAGAGCACAACTGTTTCTGGAAATTGGCACCTTAGCAGATGATAAATCTGATGACAAGATACTGTTTTGCAGTACATTTTGGGAGACGGATTAACTGAACTCTTGTAGCTCGGTGATTCAGTGGTTGCAAGAGTGAATCCACAAACGCCCAGAACAAGCGAAGGTTGATGTATCCCTGTGAGGTGATGATCAGCAAGCAAGAACTTGTATATTTTCTTCCTGTGGCGCAGGCAGATGATAGACGTAGGAAAAAGAAAAAGACTGCATAACAGAACCAAGAAAACCAGAAGAAGGAGAAGGCACTGGGAAGGATACACAGACAGCGTCAAAGAAAATGATTATGAAAGACAGTTTGGGGTGGTGAGCATTTCTTCACCCCAGTGACTTGGCTCTACGTCCTGGACTAACTAATCTGGTTTGCTTCACAACTGGTCCCGGGAAATATCCTCTTTGTGATTGAAATGGCTGTAAATGATAAACATGGCCGTTGCAAGATACAATAATAAACCTTTTCAGATCTGTGAGTGAGAAGGAACTTCGCTTCTTTAGAGACCGAATCAAAACAGGGAGAGAATGGAGTTTTAGGCTACCGGGAAAGGCAGTCCAACCTCTTGCATTTTACATAAAATAATCTAGAAAAGTGCTAATTAATTAATTTATTTTTCTAGTGTATGGCATCTACAGAGGCCACGCAATCACTGATATACAAATTTAGTTTAAATAAAGCATCAGCATATATAGCTCTCTATATAGCTATATATCTCTACCTACCTACTTATCTATATCAGATAGGCAGACAATATAGGAGATAATATATTAAAGGTAAAGGTTCCCCTCGCACATACATGCTAGCCATTTCCGGCTCTAGGGGGCGGTGCTCATCTCCGTTACAAGCTGTGGTCATATGGCCGGCATGACTAAATGCCGAAGGCGCTTGGAACGCTATTACCTTCCCACCAAAGGGGTCCCTATTTTTCTACTCGCATTTTTACATTCTTTCAAACTGCTAGGTTGGCGGAAGCTGGGACAAATAATAGGAGCTCACTCCGTGACGCGGCGCTAGGGATTCGAACCGCTGAACTTTCCGATCGACAAGCTCAGCATCTTAGCTGCTGAGCCACCGCGTCCCTTAATTTAATAATACATTAAATTTAATAATATATTAAATTAAGATAAAACCATGACAAAATCCCCATAATATAGTGCCATAGAGTCACAAACAAGATAGATCTTATAATTCAATATCTAAGGAAGCTAACGGCGCCTACATTTTGATCACGTGACTGGAGATGCAGTAACGGTCATCAAATGCGAAAGAGTTTGCTAAGTGAATGATCGTAAGTAGCGTTGCCTGTATGCAGGTCAGAAAGTCACAGCATGGACAGAATGTCCTGAAACTGACTTTGGGTCAGCAAAGGGGTGGGACAAAGCTTTAACCTGAATTTATTCAAGTTATATGTGGAATATATATATATGTGGAAGTTAGCTGGACTGGAAGAAAGCAAGGGTCGTTGTAAAATTGGAGGAAAAGACACCAATAACCTGTTCTATGCTGGTGACATGACTCTACGAACTGAGAAATGCAAATCATTTGCAAGATCCAGTAATGGAAGTCGAAAAAGCACCATGGAAAAAAATGAAGCTCACCATTAAATATAAAGAAGGCCTGATTGATGTCAGCAGGTACCGCAGCCTGCCTTAGAACTGACAACAAAGATAACAGAGCTGTGGAAAGCGTCAGCTTTTTAGGATCAAATATCAGGAGCAAAAAGAACCAGCAGTCAAGAAAAATGTGCTGCAGAGTATAATGACTATTATTCATTGGAGAGTAGGAATGAAAGCCTTGGAAAAGATTAAAAGAATTCTCTGTCTCTCTCTCTCTTTCCACATACCTTTCCCTTTCTCTCTCTCTCTCTCTCTCTCTCAGGCTCTGATGAGGGCTCTGCGTCGGAGGCAGGAATGGGGCCAGGGCCGTCTGACAGGAATCAACTACCTTCAGAGTTGGACATCAGTGGGGAAGAAGAACAGCTGGAGCTTGTTCCCAGTATGTGCATGTGCAGAGCTACCAGAAGAAGGGAACAGCTAAGAAACAAGGGTCAACTCGGGAGTAAGGACACAGGTGGACGGTGAATGGCTCCTCCCATAGGGAATAAAAGAGGAGCGAAAAAAATTCCGCTACCGGTTCTGCAGAACCGGTCAGAACCGGCTGAATACCTCCCCTGGTTGTCACCCATCCATTTTTCTTTCCCTCCCGTACAACGTCAGCATGTCAACTTCCCCAAGAAATATGTGGCCAATCGAATGGGCTTCGTGTTGCCACCCTGCCCTGATTTGGCCCTGCTGTTCTTCTCTGCTAATCATTCAGACAATGCGGCTGCACCGCCCTTCCCCAGCTCACAGCTCGAGCTGGGCCTCCCCCCCTGTGGCGCGAGTGTGAAAATGGAGCTGACTAATTGTTTCATTTGTGCTAAAGGAGACGCCCGGGTAGTAAATCACAGGGATAGAGCTGTGCTGGCAGCCATGCAGGAGGCCTGCTCCAGATGCCTACTAAGTGCTACCTAGCCAGAGCATTTCAGCGCCACTGTCTGAGTTCAAGCAACAGGGTTGGGGGTGCGTGGGGGCTGAGGTCTGGGAAGGACCCCTTAGGGCAGACAGCCCCAGCATAAATGTTGTTTTGACACTGGTGACTTGAAAGCTCAGAGAGAGATCAAAGAAGGGGAATCTTTTCTGGGGGGAGCTGGACCGATGTCTCGCCTTAAGCGGGAACTAGCAGCTTTTGAAGGGAGGAGGGACAAATGCCTTCTGTGAGACTCAGTCTTTGGCCACCTCAAGAGAAAAAAAGGACTCGCTGGAGAAGAAAAGCTGAATGCTGGGAATGATTGAGGGCAATAGAAGAATAAGGGGACAGCAGAGAAGGAGGTGGCTGGATGGAGTCCCTGAAGCAGTTGGCGTGAGCTTAGATGGACTCCGGAGGATGGTAGAGGACAGGAAGGCCTGGAGCAACGTTATCCATAGGGCCACAATGGGTCAGACATGACTTTGCATATCCGACCCATCACAGACAGGGAAGGGGGATTTTTTAGCACCCTGGCAGGGAGCAGCTCTTGGCCCACAACTGTTGGGTGGCTTGGTGTGTGTCCAATCCAATGTGTGGGGACGAAGAGCAGAAGGTTGATCGTCAAATGAGCAATCCAGGGAAGAAGACTCAAATCCAACCCCCTTGGAACCCTCACTGAGGGGATGGGACGTATGCATGATTTGGGGGGATTGACGGGGGGAGGGAGAAATGCTGCCTACGAAATGATCAGGCGAGAGAAAGGAGACCCCTCCCTTCTAAAGGGCTTGACAATCAGAAGCTTAGGAAGGACCTGCCCCAATGATGAGGTGGTTAAAAAGGGACGACAGGAATTTGTGCTTTCAGACTTGCGAGCGTCTTTTTATGCAGGGGTCTCCATCCAACCTTGACAGCTTTAAGACTTGTGGACTTCAATTCCCAGATTTTCCTCAGCCAGCCCTTCCCCTTGCCCCACCCAAACATTGGTGCAGTGGTTAGAGTGCAGTACTGCAGGCCACTTCTGCTGACTATCGGTTGCCTGTAATTTGGCAGTTCAAATCCCACCAGGCTCAAAGTTGACTCGGCCTTCCATCCTTCTGAGGTGGGAAAATGAGGACCCAGATTGTTGGGGGGCAAGAGGCTGACTCTGTAAACAGCTTAGAGGGGGCTGTAATGGACTGTGAAGCGGTATATAAGTCCAAGTGCTATTCCTTCCTTCCTTCCTTCCTTCCTTCCTTCCTTCCTTCCTTCCTTCCTTCCTTCCTTCCTTCCTTCCTTCCTTCCTTCCTTCCTTCCTTCCTTCTCTCCCTTCCTCGCTCCCTCTCTCCCTCCCTCTGTCCTTCACCCTCAGGGGTTAGAATGTAGTATTGCAGGTTGACTCTGCACACAGCCAGGAGTTCGATCCTGACTGGCTCAAGGTTGACTCAGCCTTCCATCCTTCTGAGGTTGATAAAATGAGGACCTAGATTGTTAGGGGACTATAGGCTGACTCTGTAAACCACTTAGAGAGGGGCTGTCAAGCATTATAAAGTAAAGGATTACCTTGCACATACGTGCTAGTCGTTCCCGGCTCTAGGGGGCGCTGCTCATCTCCATTACGAAGCCGAAGAAGAGCCAGCGCTGTCCGAAGACGTCTCCGTGGTCATGTGACCGGCATGACTAAACACCAAAGGTGCACAGAACACTGTTCCCTTCCCACCAAAGGTGGTCCCTGTTTTTCTACTTGCATTTTTTTTTTACATGCTTTCGAACTGCTAGGTTGGCAGAAGCTGGGACAAGGAAGGGGAGCTCACTCCGTGACACGACGGGAGAGATTCCAACCACCGAACCGCCGGCTGTTCTGATCGACAAGCTCAGCGTCTTAACCACTGAGCCACTGCGGCCCTAAAGCAGTCTATAAATCTAAGTGCTACCTCCATTGCCATGTACAAGGTCTCTGCTCCTCTTCCCCCCGCCCACTTTGCTTATTAGAATATCCACAGCTGGTTTCTGCCCTTGTGCCTCCCGGGGTTCCTGCAAAGGTAGCATTCTGGCTCCAGGTGGGAAAATTGCAGATTCAGGAACTTCCCCAAGTATAATAAACACACCCAGGTAGATTTGCTCTGCCACGTCGAATTTGAGCAAGGGGGGGTGCGTTAGAAATACACCTCTCCCATCGCTACTTTTGGACAAGAGTAACTGCTCAGGATCATGGAGAAAAATCTATCCGTGTGGTTGCCGAAAAGTCAATGCTGCCTCGACGGCCCATCATCCCGTCACGACTGTTTTAGATCATTCACTCCAGCATGGGAATCTCCTGGCTGGGCGAGATGTGCAGCTGATTCTGATGGGAACAGAACCTGCAAACTTGCCTCCAAGGAAAAGAATCCACCACCCTTACAGGTCACTGCTTGACACTGTAAACGGTCCGATAATGCTCCAAGTTGGCAATTATATAGCTCAGCCATCCGTGACTTGGTGCTCTTGCTGCCAGGATGGTTATTATCCAGATGAGTAAAATATATCCAATGTTTGCAGAACCCCTCTAAACAAAGAGCGCTCCTGGTGTTTGTGGCATTGAGAAGTGCTCTAAGTGGGATTCAATTTTTTTTTTACTACTGGTTCTGTGGGTGTGGCTTGGTGGGCGTGGCAGGGGGAAGGATACTGCAAAATCCCCATCTTTATTTTAAAAAATGTATTACCACAGTGGCTGTGGCTTGGTGGGCGTGACAGGGGGAAAGTTACCACAAAATCCCCAGTCCCTCCCCATCCCACTAACCTGCTTTCCAGCTCCATTCTCCTGTGCAGGACAACCAAAGAAGACCCAGCCAATCAGCTGGGACTCAATGGGAGGCAGAGAAGAGATGGGGTTGGCGGGGCCAGTCAGAGGTGGGATTAGCCGGTTCTCTGGACCACTCAAAATTTCTGCTACTGGTTCTCCAGAACTGCTCAGAACCGGCTGAATCTCACCTCTGTCCATAATTCCAGGTTGTAAAAAGCAACAACTATTTGCTTCTGTGAACTCTTGATGGGACCAAGGAACGGTTTGGTTAGCAATTCTACAAGAAAGTATCAGAAGAATAATTTAGGGTTCCAACTCGAGCCCCAATCCTTGTGCAATGCTGAATAAAAATAAAACCCAGACACCTGTGAGGAAAGGAAAAATATTCATTCGGAAAAGCAAAAAAGGGTTGCCTTGGGAGGCAGCTTCAGAGAAATGGTTGGAAACCAGTGGTGGGATTCAAATTTTTTTACTATCGGTTCTGTGGGCGTGGCTTGGTGGGTTGTGGCAGGGAAAGGTTACTTCAGAATCCCCATTCCCTCCCCACCCCACTAACCTGCTTTCCAGCTCTGTTCTCCTGTGCAGGAAAACCAAAGAAGACCCAGCCGATCAGCTGGGACTTAATGGGAGGCAGAGAAGAGATGGGGTTGGCAGGGCCAGTCAGAGGTGACATTGGCCGGTTCTCTGAACTGCTCAAAATTTCTGCTACTGGTTCTCTACAACCAGTCAGAACCGGCTGAATACCACCTCCCTTCCCACCTGTGGCCTGGTGCATTCCCAGCCCAGGTGAGGTTTAGCCCCAGAGGTCCCTGATTGCAGGACAGGCGTTTCACAACGCTGCTGCCGTTGTGTCCGAATGAGGGGCTGCTACCCGGTGGCGTCTTTCTTCTTCTTCATGTTCACTGATGCTTTGTATTTTTTTTTTCCCCCTCCCCAGTTGATGTCTTTGAACCCAGATGCCTCGAGAGATGCCTTCCAGACCCTCTGGAACATCAGCAGTTACCAGAACATCTCCTCTGGTCAGTTGGGAGTGACAAAGGGGCCGGGCGGAAGAATTGTGTCGATAACAGTAAAATCAAAATGGAGTCCGCCGAAAAAGCATAGGTGCTTCTGACCACGGCTCTATTCTGCTCTCTGGTAGCTTATGAGGAATCCAGGGGTGGCCTTCAAAAATTTAAGCAACGGGTTTGCGGCCCGGTTGTTAGGTGGGCGGGGCCATGGTGGGCGGGGCCTAGTTGGCCTCCTGCACCACTGAGGGGTGGGCATTTCTGCTCTCCTTGGGCTCCGGAGGCTTTTCACGGGCCTCCGGGAGGGCGAAAACGGCCTCCCCCGGGCTCCGGAGGCTATCTGGAAGCTGGAAATGGGCCCATTTCCGGCCTTCCCGAACTTCTGGGAGACCCATTTTTCACCCTTCCTTGAGCCTCCATGCATGCCTTGCACTTTCCTGCATCCAAAACAGGCCATGTGGGGACTCCTGGGAGAGGAGGGGCAGGGTGGGCGGGGCCAGCCAGGAGTGGGATTTTGAGGTTCTCCGAGCTGCGCAGAATCTTAGCTAGGGGGCTCTTCAGAGCCTCTGCCAACTCCCAGAAGCCCAGCCCTGGGCACATCCTTTCCCACTTTCCCACTCTTTGTAAGGAATCGGCTTATTTTAGCAAGCATCTTATCGACGTCCTCCACTCTTCTGCTCATTTCAAACTGTGAGGGAGGAGGAGAAAAGGAAGAAGAAGAAAAAAACAGACATCCAAGCCGGCAGAAAAAGTCAGAATTTAAGGAACCATAATCTTCTGCCGGCTATATAGAGAAGAAGCACAAAGCCGAAGACTCAAGCCTGAAGATGACGAATGAGATTTCGTCGAAACGCTGCCAAGATACTTGCAATATTATGCGGGAGAAAACCCGAATAACCAAAGATCCACATACAAATACCCGCAAAAACCTCAGAAAATATTTATATTTATATTTATATTTATATTTATATTTATATTTATATTTATATTTATATTTATATTTATATTTATATTTATATTTATATTTATATTTATATTTATATTTATATTTATATTTATATTTATATTTATATTTATATTTATATTTATTTATTTGTTTTCGTAGCTTTTCATGGGTACAGGTATGCAGGTCTTGGCGTGTTTGGGTCTTTTCCCGTATAAGATTGAGAGCTTCTTGGTGACGTTTTGATGAGGTCTCTCTCACCATCTTCAGGCTGGTGCTTTTGGCTTCGTGCTGGTGCGAGCATGATCGGAGCTTCCTATATATACTGGAGGGGATGTTGGCTGTGTTGTCATTTCTTAATTGGTTGATGGAGTTGATGTTTGCAGATTGGTAACATTATATATATATGTTTTCTGAGGTTTTCGTGGGTATTTGTATGTGGATCTTTGGTTATTCGGGTTATTCGGGTTTTCTCCCGCGTAAGATTGGAAATAACTAGGCAACGTTTCGATGAAGTCTCATTCATCAGCTTCAGGCTTGTGTCTTCGGCTTTGTGCTTCTCAGAGTGATGTGAGCTTGCAGATGCTTCTTCCTTTTAACTGCTAGTGGGGGTGTGACTTGATTGGGTGGGAGCTTGGCTGTGTTCTGATTGGGTGGGGGTGTGTTCTCATTGGTTGGGGGTTTGGCTGTGTTCTGATTGGTTGGGGGGTTGGCTGTGTTCTGATTGGCTGGAGGCGTGTTCTGTTCAGGTGGGGGCTTGGTTGTGCTCAGGTTAGTCTTAGTTGCTGGGGGATTTGAGCTGGTGAGCTGTGATCTTGCTGTTTGGCTTCGAGTTCGTGGTTGTGCTGCATGGTGGGGGTCAGTTCGCTTCAATCACTACCCACTTCAAACCCATCTGAGCCATACATGAATATATGTGTGTGTGTGTGTGTGTGTTAGCCAGATTTAACTGTTAGCCAGGTTAGCTTCTGCAAATGGTCCAGATATTTATATATCACACTGGCTATCACACTTGTGAACCCACATCTTCCTGCACAGCTGAAGGCAGCAACCCTGCCCACCTATGTCTGTCTTCTGGTTCCTTTTTTCCCCCTTTTCTTTTCTTCTTGGCCCTCTCAGCATCTGCTCTCTGAAGTGGCAGTCTCATTATTTCTAATTGTCAAGCCTGGCCCGAGTTCATGGACTTGCAGGCCTGAAGGAAGAGCGGAGCAACCCCCCAGCTGTTTGCACGGTCCTGCTTGAACCTCCCGTTGGGGAAATAATTGAGGGGAACTCAAAAATCTTGGGAGAGCCGTTCTGCCATGTTTAGTAGAACCCTTTGCAGACTTCTCCTGATTAGAAATCTGAAATGGCTCCTGGGAGAAAGGAAATATTAGCGATCTGTAAGAAAATTCTCAGTATTATTATTATTATTTTTTGCTACTTGCTGGCTTTTAGATCACAATGTTAGTTCCAATGATAGTTAAAGATACATAACATTGAACGTTTGCTTTTACTGGTTAAGAGTAGAATTCTTTATTGGCCAAGTGTGATTGGACAACACAAAGAATTTGTCTTCAGTGCATAAGCTCTCAGCATACATAAAAGCTATAAGTGATTTTGGCCTCGATTGAGGACTATCTGTACAGCAATTGCTTTTAGAGAATTTCTAATTATTTTAAGGGAGACCGCCCCTTCAGATTGCCTGCTAGGAAATCTGGCCTCTGACAGTGTGCAGGAGCATCTCCCAGAGGTAAAACTCTAAAACTACTTTCCAGAAAAAGATGAATTTGTACCTCATGATAAAAGATTGCAAGCCAACTCTCCAGCTTCCTAACCAAGATCATGTGGTCCAAAAAGAAACTCAGTGCCTTGTCTACGTAGAACTCTTTATTGGCCAAGTGTGATTGGACCCATGAGAAATTCGTCTTCGGTGCAGAAACTTTCAATATATATAAAAGCTATAAGTGATAAATCATGATCATCGTCATCCTAAAAATACATTCATCTTAAATCATAAGATACAACACTTAGTGATAGTCATTTGATACGAAATAAGCAACAACATAAATCATACTAGGAAACTAAATAAAACAATATAAATCATAAAGATACAAACAACAAAGTTATAGTCATAAGTAGAGAAGGAGATAGGCAATAGGAAAAATGAGAATAATAATAGTAATACCGTCTTAGTAAATAGCATGAGACCGTTGTGGGAATTAGTTGTTTAGCAGAGTGATGGCATGGGGGAAAAACTGGATTTTTTTTTTAAAGAGTTAGGCTCCCTTTAGTTTTGAAACCGTCTCAACAAACTTTCGGCCTGATTTGAAGAACAGTATACAAGTGAAATGTACATTATAGCCAATCTATTAATACACCAAGTGAAGAATAATGTTTCTATTTATTCTCCCCAGCCCTCCCCAAAGTATGTCTGGAATTGTACTTATAATAAAGATCCTGAGCTTTTCTCCCTGGCCAGGGAAAAATGTCTTTCTTTCCTGTCTTCTTACTCATGTTTATACTTACATCTATTACCTTGTAAGCAATTGACAAATCAAATAAATAAAATAAAATAAATAATAAATTATAACAACAACAACAAACAAAACATTTTGAAAACTTTTCCCCTGTGTTTCCAGACTAAGAAAGCATGTACCAATGCATCCCTTAGATTTAAACACACACACACACACAGACACACATGTATGTATATATGTTGAGCGGGTGAACATCCCCGTCCATTAAAGTGACCAGGAAAATGGGCACATTCGGAAAAAAATGTGCGCCATTTTCTGCAGTGTTAAACAAAAAGTCCAATAACTCACATTGATTGATCCTTGTCCCTCTTGCTTAAATGTCTTGATTTTGTGAATGGCTTTACATCTCTTTGTAGACAGCTATTGATTTTCCTCCATCGCAAGCCGGCTCTCTTTCCCAAAGCTTTTTAATAGAGTGAATAGAAGTGATGAGAGACGGTAAACTCAGGCTGACATCCCAGGCCAATGTCCTGGAAGAAAGTAACAGCTGCCAGCACCTCCTCCTCCTCCTCCTCTCCTTTCTCTGTTTGCTTGATGCCACTTTTCATCACTCTAACTCAGGGTTGAATGAATCCAAAGAGCTTCTTCAGTGTTGTTGGGAACGGCTTTGAGAGCCCTTCTCTTTTGAGGAGCCCACCGTGGGGAACTGGTGTCCACCTTTACTGGGATGCAGCCGTGCCCACCGCCAGAGGTGGACCTGCCCACTACAGACCTCTCTGGGTGCCGATTGTGTGCTCAGCCTGATTCTGGTGCAGATGGCTGCAAGGGAGGAAACTTAGCTTCGGTTCTAATGAGATGGAGGACGTCCCAGGTGGGGCCGGGGGACATAATCCAGGGCTTCCGTGCGGCTGCTGGAAAGGCGGTTTGGGGTAGGAGAAGCCACAGCAAAGAAGATCTTTGTCTAGCTAGGCTGCTGGTTGGAGGATGGGAGAGATGCTGTTGGCTCACCTCAGAGGCACAGAATAGAGTAGAGTAGACTAGACTAGACTAGAAAACAATAGAATACAGAATAGAATAGAACAGAAAACTGAATAGAATAGAATAGAAAAGAAAATAGAATAGAATAGAAAATAGAATAGAATAGAAAATAGAAGAAATATTGCAATCATCTCTACTTCTTGTGGTGGTGGGGGAAAGTGTCTCCATCCTTTGGGGCACCAGGGACCAGTTCCGTGGAGAGAGGTGGACCAGAAGGGGCATGGTTTCATGTACTTCCTGTATCCCACAGATGGGGCTTCTCTTGTCTGTGCGGCCCGGTTTCTGGCATGCCGTGGCCCACTGTCGAACCACAGACCATGGGCCGGGGACCCCTGTCCTAAAGGGAACACCGGGAAGGCCTCTTAACTGGTCCACACCCCAAGAACCTCCTCAGGAAAGAGACTTTCCCCAGGCCAGTTTTCTTCCCAATTAATGTCAACACGTAAATGCAAAAGGCTTTTACTCTCGGCCTCACCTAGGTCGGTCATCAGCAGAATCTCTCTCTATAAAAGCAAAATACCCCTCATGCATCATCACAAAGTCTTCAGAACCGTAAAGCCTACAAACTTGAAATTTGGCACGTTTGTTCCTCTTGGCTCCTAGGTGCCCGCTAAGAAAGGATTTTTTGAAATGACCATCAGAGCATTAGTATTTCCTATATTATTATTATTATTATTAACACTCTCTGATGCTAAGGAGTTCTACTCCCCCTCCCCACCTGAAAAGAAATGTGTTCCAAATGCAAAACATAAGCAGAGGAGAGGAGTTTCAGGTTCAGCTTTAGTACAGAACAGTTGAGCTAAGCCATGCCCAGGCTCCTGGCTGTCTCTTTTTTGCTAACCCACAAATACTGTTTCAGTTTCCAAACATCCCTCAACTCTCTCACACACTGACAGGACACTAGCCAGATGAATACCGATGCATGCTGGTAGGCAGAGGCAGAATTTTTCCCCCTTATTTTCCTCCCCCCAAACTGAGCCCGATCACATAGTTTTGTAGCGAAGCACGGCTATAGAGCTAGTTTGAGTACAAGCCTCCAGCACAGCTGGAAAGCTGAGGCACCAGGCTGCAGCTGAGCACACAGTTCCTGCCGTCCTGGAGCCAGGAGGGTGGGTGTGTCAAAGCAAAGGGAAGCTGGATAGGAACAGAGAGGCCACACTGCTCTTTAGGAGAGGCAAGTGAACATCTGGCACAAATCAACTCTTGGAAGCCAGTGGAGCAAGGAACAGTAAGAGAGTTGAAAGTGAGAAAATGACATGCCAAGAGAAGGAAGCAGGGGAAGGACTGAGAGGAGAGGATGAGAACCTACTTCCTGCCACAGATGATCCTAAGTAGCTTTGACAGGAACTCATGTAGGACTCATTGGTCATCACAGTTGCCGTGATGGTAGGGGGAGCGTAGCCCTAGCACTGCCATGTAGCTTGCAGGGTTTAGATTCCCCTAAATCCATTATGATGAACCTATGGCACACGTGCCACAGCTGGCACGCAGAGTCATTTTTGCTGGCACGTGAGCCGCAGGCAAACCTACCTCGCTGTGCATGTGCACGCCTCACAGATGATTTTTCGGCTTGGTTTGAGGCCTTTTTTGGCCTCCCAGAGGCTTGGAAAAAACCCTCTGCGGGCTTTGCAGGAGGAATAATTAGGCCCGTTTCGTCGAAATGGGCCTATTATTCCTCCTGCAAAGCCCGCAGAGGGTTTTTTCCAAGCCTCTGTGAGGCTGAAAAAGGCCTCAAAGCGGCCAAAAATCAGCTGTGAGGCTCAGTGCAGGTAAGGGAGCGGGGTAGGGGGTTATGCATGCATGCATGCACAGGGAGCGGGGGGGCACACATTGCCTTCTGGATGCTGGCACATGAGCGCGCAATCCTAAGTGTGCACAAATTTTTTGTCACAGAAGCCCAAAGAGGTTAATCACCACTGCCCTAAATGCTTGGAACTTCCAGGTTCTTCTCATTTGAATCTCTCTTAAAAGCATACATTGTCTAGCTTCTGTGCCGAAGAGATTCACAGGCCACCTGGGAATTCGGCCACATTTCTGAAGACATGTTTGTTCTGAATAAAATGGGTGAAGCTGAAGAGAAGCATCAAACACGAGGATTTTGGTTCCTCTGCATCAGTGTCACATGCTAAGCTGTGATCCCCGGAGCTATACCAATTCTCTTTCCCCCTCATACTGCTGCTCTAAAACCAGGGGTCTTCAAAGTGGACAGCTTTAAGACTTGTGGACTCAACTCCCAGAATTCCTCTTCCTGTCATATTAGCTCAGGAATTCTGGGAGTTGAAGTCCACAAGTCTTAAACCTGCCAAGTTTGGAGACTCTTGCTCTAAAACCAGGCCTATCTCACTATCTGAGAATCAGGATATGCAACCCTCGGAGCTATCTGGAGTGTGTCCCAGAGGAACAATTGCTTAGTATCTCATATTTCAAGCACCATGCAGGTGCAGCGAGCAAGAAACGGGCTACAACCTACTGTAACTTATTCCAGTGAAAGTCCCACTAAAAATAATGTCCAATAATCTGACTAAGGGACACGTTCTTGAAGAATGAGGAATGAGTTGCAGGAATCAGGTATGTCTAGTTTAATGAAAAGAAGGAAACCCAACAGGAAAGACAGACTCCAGAGAATAATTAGGATTACAGAAAAAACAATTGCTACCAACCTTCCTTTCATGAGGACCTGTATAATGCACGAGTCCAAAAGAGGGATGGGAAAATATCTACAAACTCGTCACATCCCGGACACAAACTGTTTCAACTCCTTCCCTCAAAACGATGCTGTAGAGCACTACACACCAGAACAACTAAACACAAGGACAGTTTTTTCCCCAGAATGCCATCACTCTGCTAAACAAATAATTCCTTCAACACTGTCCAACTATTTACAAAGTAAATAGTAAAAAATACAAAGTAATAGTAATACCATTACTATTAACCTTCTCATCACTCCTTATCAGCGATCCCCTCCCACTTGTGACTGTATTACTGTAACTTTGTTGCTTGTATCCTTACGGTTTATATTGACTGTTTCCTAGTATGATTTGATTGCTTATTGTACCCTATGACTTTCATTAAGTGTTGTACCTGATGATTCTTGACTCTTGATGAATGTATCTTTTCTTTTATGTGCACTGAGAGCATTTGCACCAAGACAAATTCCTTGTGTGTCCAGTTGGCCAATAGAGAATTCTATTCTAACAGCCTCAGTGTTTCTTGATTCTTGAGTCTTGACAAATGTATCTTTTCTTTTATGTACACTGAGAGCATTTGCACCAAGACAAATTCCTTCCTTGTCCAAAAAAGTATTCATTCATTCATTCATTCATTCATTCATTCATTCATTCATTCATTCATTCACATGATAGCAGTCTTCCAATATCTAAGAGGGAGTCAACCTCCAAAGCACCTGAAGGTAGGACAAGAAGCAACGGATGGAAGGAGAGAAACAACCTAGAACTTTCTTAACAGAACAATAAACCAGAGGAACAACTTGCTTCCAGAGGTTGTCAATGATCCAACACTGGAGGTTTTTAAGAAGAGCCTGGACAACCATCTGTCTGAAAAAGTATAGGGTTTCCTGCTTGGGCAGGGGTTGGGGGCTAGAAGACCTTCAAAGTCCCTTCCAACTCCTATTATTTTCTATTCTATTATTTCAACTTATTCCAGTGGAAACCCCCCTTTAAATGGTGTCCAATAACCCATTAACGTGAGATCTGAGGGACGTGTTCTTGAAGACACAATGAACAAGGGCCTCCCGTGCTCCCATTAGACTTCTCCATCCTGGTGAGGAACATGTGGGCGCAAGTATCAGGGCCTCAGGTTCATCCAGCAGATGGAAAAGTAGACAAGAGATGCAGAGATGCTTTAATGGCTTTCTCAGGGCAGGAAGAGATGTTCTTTCCCATTTCCTTCTTCGATTTCAGGAAAATGGCTTGCCTTTCACCGCAAGAGCTACGAGAGATCGGGCATGTTTACCGGATTTGATTTTTTTTTTTCTGCCTCTCGTTCTCTGTAGGGTCATCATTCTTGTAGAGGGTTGAAGAGCCCAAGCAATAAACATTTGGAAAGTAACAGCTTTTGCCAGCTGGAGAAAGTATTACACTCAGCTATTCAATCAGTGCAGCTCTGAAGCATCCGTGTGGCTCACGAGCTAACTTCCATGAGGCCTAAAAAGCCTCGGATGAATTTGCGACAGGATTTGGGAGCAAATTTAGAGTGTTTGCCATTGTATCCAACCTTGCAAGTCAAGGCTTCTCTCTTCCCCAGGATTCAATTACAGTGGAGATGTGAGAATCTTCACATTGGTGGCTCATGTCTTTGTAAGAGTGATGGTAGAGGACAGTGGTACCCAAAATGGGCCACCATGGGACAAATCAAAATAATACAGGCATCTTGCAAGGTACTCTGTTGAAGGGCAGCATATCCTATAGACTCGACTTGAACAGAATGTAGAATAGAATAGAATGAAACAGGATAGAATAGAATTAGAATTAGAATAGAATAGAATAGAATAGAAACAAAGTTGGAAGGGACCTTGGAGGTCTTCTAGTCCAATCCCCTGCTTAGGCAGGAAACCCTAGACCACTTCAGACAAATGGTTATCCAATCTCTTCTTAAAAACTTCCAGTGTTGGAGAATTCACAACTTTTGGAGGAAAGTTGTTTCACTGATTAATTGTTCTAACGGTGAGGAAATTTATCCTAGGTTGTTTCTGTTCTTGATCAGTTTCTATCCATTGCTTCTCATCTTGACTTCTGGTGCTTTGCAGAATAGATTGACCCCTTCCTCTTCTTTGTGGCAACTCCTGAGATATTGGAACATTGCTATCCTGACTCCCCTGGTCCTTCTTTTCATTAAACTAGACATACCCAATTCCTGCAACCGTTCTTCATATGTTTTAGCCTTCAGTCCCCTAATCACCTTGGTTGCTCTTCTCTTTCTGGAGTCTCAACGTCTTTTTTACATCATGGCAACTAAAACTGAATGCAGTATTCCAAGTGTGGCCTTACCAAGGCATTATAAAATGGTATTAACACTTAACGTGATCTTGATTCTATCCCTCTGCTTATGCAGCCTAGAACTGTGTTTCTATATGCATAAGGAATATTTGTCAGTAGCATACATTAGGAATTTTCTGAGCTTTTTCTCCTATTATTTTTTACTAAAACATTTCTAAAAAATTACCTAATGAAAAGCAAAATAATGCAAGCCAGGTATAGAGAGGATCGAGCAAAGCGTTAAAAACTTCATAATCTAAGAATGGAATGTGGTACATAAGCACCAACTGTTGTCATGAAAACGGATATGTTATACACACTCGTTTTCATCCATACAAGACTGAAAGACATGGATGATCAGGCTGGATTTGGATATGATAATTTCCTGCAAAATTAAATCTCAGCCTTTCCAAATCTGGTGCCTTCCAAATATGTTGGGTTTTCAGCTCCTGGCCATTATTGGGAGCCTATATAGTTGGTTTCTGAAATTTGTGAAAAGGAAACAGGAAATCTATGGAGCACAAAGTGTCTGGTGTGCCAAATTCACTTTCTCCTCCCCTTCCTTCCTTCCTTCCTTCCTTCCTTCCTTCCTTCCTTCCTTTCTTCATTTCTTTCATTCCTCCCTCCCTCCCTCTTTCTTTCTTTCTTTCTTTCTTTCTTTCTTTCTTTCTTTCTTTCTTTCTTTCTTTCTTTCTTTCTTATTTACTTACTTACTTACTTACTTACTTACTTACTTACTTACTTACATACATACATACATACATACATACATACATACATACATACATACAACAAAACAAAACCCTGCCTTGTGCATGACTGGTATTTTTCAAAAATATCAGAGTGTCGTATTTTTAGAAAGTCAAATGGTGTGTGCTATGCTTTGTCTGCCTTCTGGTCTATGAGTTTTTCAGCAACCATTGTGTGGGAATACTCATAACAGGCTCTCAAAATGCCAAATGTGTCCAATGACCCTGAACGGCTTGGGATTCCGGCACTAAACTATAGTGTGGTTTCGACTCAGAACATTGTGTATTGGCTAATTGGAGCTTAGTCAGTGCATTATTGTTAAACAAACCATGAGTCAGGGACTGGCACCACATTTCCCTTATGCGATAGGGCGTCTGTGTCCCATCCTCCATGAATGGTTCTCTTTTCTCATTTAAGAACGCCGTCGTTACTGTGCGAGTGTCAGATATTATGCGATTTTTCATACTGGATGAAATCTTGATTTTGGCATTCTGGCAGAGGGTCATGTTGAGTTATTGGGTGATGTTTAATAGATTAACAGAGTTGGTAGGGACCTTGGAGGTCATCTAGTCCAACCTCTTGCCCAAACAGGAGACCCTACACCATTTCTGACACATGACAGTCCAGGTCTCTTCTTGAAAACTTTGAGTGATGAAGCTCCCACAACGTCTGAAGGCAACTTCTGTTCCATGGGTTGATTGTTCTCACTGTCAGAAAATGTCTCCTTATTTCCAGGTTAAATCTCTCCTTGATCAGTTTCCATCCATTGTTCCTTGCCTGGCCTTCAGGTGCCGTTGGAGAATAGCTTGACCCCCTCCTCCTCCCTGTGGCAGCCCTCAAATACTGGAAGACTGCTCTCCTGTCTCCCCTGGTCCTTCTCTTCCCTAGACTAGCCAGGCCCAGTTCCTGCAACCGTTCGTTGTATGTTTTAGCCTCCAGTCCCCTCATCATCCTGGTTGCTCTTCTCTGCGCTCTTTCCAGAGTCACAACATCTTTTTTGTAGGGTGGTGTCCAAAACTGGATGCAGTCAGGTAATTGTGAGGTGAGGGAGAAAAACAGACAGGCTGTCTCCCTGCTCTTGACTGGAGCACCTTCCTTCCTTCCTTCCTTCCTTCCTTCCTTCCTTCCTTCCTTCCTTCCTTCCTTCCTTCCTTCCCTATCCCCTCCTCTTCCTGCTCCCTCTCTTCCCTACCCTTTCCCATCCTCCTCCTCCTCTCCTTTCTCTTCCTCTCCCTCTCCTCCCACTCTCTCCCTCCCCTCTCTCCTCTCCCTCTTCCTGCTCCCTTTCCCCTCCCTCGCTTCCCATCCTCCTCCTCTTCTACCTCTCCCTTTCTCCTCCTCTCCCTCTCCTCCCACTGTCTCGCTCTTATCCCCTCCCCTCCTTTTCCTCCTCCCTTTTTCCTCTCCCCCTCCCCCGCCCTCCCTTACCCTTCCCTTCTTCCTCCTCCCTCTCCTCCCACTGCTCCTCCTTCCCCTATCCCTTCCTCCTCCTCCTCCTCCTCCTCCTCCATTTGGAAAAGTTGTTCAAGCAAACAGAAAGCAGGGCTTGCAAAAGGAAGCAAGAGGTTTTGGCCGAAGTTCCCTTCCTCTCTGATAATCAGGACTGAGGAGTGTCGAAGTCGCCTGGAGAGGCCCGGCAGGTTTATCAGTGTCTCCAACCAAAGGGAAGAGATGGAGAAAACAGATGTCAGGCTCCAAAATTTGGGTGGAAATCTCTTCTAAGAAGTCTTTATCTGTGGCTGCTACTTCCCTACACCTCCCGTGACATCCCAGGGCTTAAAAAGCTAAGCTGATTAAGTTTCGGATTAGCTCCATCTTGAGATGACACCTTGCGAAGAGAGGTTTGCAGAGTTTCTTGTGGCCCTCCCCATCCACCTCTCTTAAGAATCTCCTTTTCCCCTTCCACAGCTAAGATGCTGGGGCACCCTGGCATCTCTCCCTGGAATTCCTTTCCCAAGTCCAGTTGCTCCAAGGGGCATCTTGGCCTCTCCCACACCGTGCCCAGTGAGAAGCCAAGAGAAGATACTGGTAGCTGTGTTTCTGCCGTCCCACTGGAAGCTGGACAAACCAATGACTCAGGCTCCATAGCACCGTGGGAAGCTAGGAAATTCCTACCTTGACTCGTTCCCCGAAGCAGTTAAAATCCGTGGACCAAGGATCTGGGCCAGCTACTAATGCCCATGAATCTTTCCTTGGCAGAGCAGCCCAATCTTCACAAGGCTAGTCATGGCCTTGAACGAAAGCTGGAACTTTACTTCGTCCATGTGGGAGCAGCTTCTTTTAATTTCTTTTGGCTTGCCACGATGAGGAATATCTTGGTTGGTGATTTCACATGTCTGGCTTCGAAAGAGTTACACACAGAATCATACATACAGATTAACAGAGTTGGAAGGGACCTTGTAGGTCATCCAGAGACCCAAGCAGGAGACCCTACACCATTTTGGACAGATGGCAATCCAGTTTCTTCTTGAAAACTTCCAATAATGAAGCTCCTACAACTTCTGAAGGCAACTGCTGTTCCATTGATTGTTCTCCCTCTCAGAAAATTCCTCCTTTTTTCCAGGTTGAATCTCTCCTCGATCAGTTTCCATCCATTGTTCCTTGTCTGGCCTTCGGATGCTTTAGAAAACAGGTTGACCCCTTCCTCCTCTCTGGAGCAGCCACTCAAATATTGGAAGGCTGCTCTCATGTCTCCCCTGGTCCTTCTCTTCCCTAAACTAACTTCCTAACAGTGAGGACTATTCATCAGTAGAACAGTTTGCCACCAGAAGTTGTTAGTGCTTCATCACTGGAAGCTTTTAAGAAGACACCGGACAGTCACTTGTTTGTATATGCATAAATAACATCTGCTATTCTCACCCGAAGTTTCTTCGACTCCACAATAAGTCGTTTTTAAACATTCTATGCATTACACGTTTTATGGAAGAAATATGACAGAGGGAAGGAAGCTTTTAAGTGCTGCGGGATGAACGAAGAGATGGTGTACCTGTCTTATATTTCTTTGCTTCTGTCCAACTGGTGTCACAATTGCTTTCATGCTCCATTATGAAAACAGAGTTCAAATGGGCCCTGGGGAAGCAAGGGAGATGCCATTCCTTGGCAGAACAATTATTGACCCAATGCAAAAAGGCCATGTCTCTTCCATCACTGTTTCAAAAACCATCTTTTCTTAGGGGCAGGAGGACCTTCCTTCTAGGATAGGGGTCAGCAACCCCTGGCTCTAGATCCGCATGTGGCTCTTTCGTCCCTCTGCTGCGGCTCCCTGTCACTCACAGTATGCATCACAACTGCCAATGTGCGACACCCGCCGCACACAATTTATTGAGCTTTTCGACCTCTGGTAGGCCAACCGTAGGTAAATCCAAGAAAAGAAAAGTTTCAGAAGAAAACAGAACATTTAATTGGGGTGGGATTCTAGCGGTTCGGACTGGTTCAAGCGAATCGGATGTTAAAGTTACAGCTGGTTCACCAAACCGGTATTTCAACTCAGTTGTGGAGGCAAGTTAAAGACTAGCTCTATTGAAATTGTAATGATTTAGAACAGGGGTCTCCATCCTTGACAACTTTAAGATTTGTGGACTTCAACTCCCAGAGTTCCTCAGCCAGCTTTGCTCTAAAAATCAAAGGAAGGGAGGGAGGAGGAAAGCGAGAGAGAGAGAAAGAGGAAAGGAAGGGAGAAGGAAGGAAGGAGGGAGGGAAGGAAGGAAGGAAGGATGAACTTTGCTGGCTGAGGAACTTTGGGACTTGAAGTCCACAAGTCTTAAAGTTGCCAAGGTTGGAGACCCCTGATTTAGAATGTAGGTAGTAGTCCTTTTACTTACGACCACAATTGTGCCCCAAATTGAGGTTGTTCACAGTGAGAATCCGTTAAGTGAGTTTTGTCAAAAAATATGCCAAAGAATATTTAACCACAATTGCTTCTATTCCCAGAATTCCAATCACAAGTTATCTTCTCGTCCCTTTTTTTTTGGTCTACTGATCTCAATCCTTTCTTCTCTTCTTAGCAGATGCTGTTCTTTGGTGCCCAGAGCTAAAGGACATCATTCAAGCCTTCTACAATTTCGGAGCCTGTGCTTCTACTTTGTTCCCCGCTGGACTCGTTCAGCATGCATTCATATCGGAAATCTTGGAGTGAGTTGAGATTTATCTCTGCAAATGCACGCTTGCAATTTTGTCCCTCTCTGCTTGATGTGTTAAGAATGCCTGGTTGCAACACAGAGGCTCTTTGTGTATACAGGAAAACAAAACAAAAAAATATCAGAACTGAGAAAATATACAAACTGGGGCTATGTTGACACAGGTAGGATCAAGGTCTCCAGTGATCCAGTGACTGATGGGAGGCAAGTCTAGGCAAGAAACGGAGACTACATATCTATTGGCATGCCCCCGTCGGAGTCTGAATCCGAGGAGGAAGATGAACAGCTGACAGGGAACAGGAGTATGGCTCCGTTGGCTGTGGAGGAAACTGGGGAAGGACAAAGTCAGGTTAGGTAGAGCAGAGAAGAGATTGAACAAGGGAGAGGGGGTTCAGAGGAAGACCAAGGGCCACCTCCTCCTTATCCTAGGGCATGCAGGGAAGAATGGAGAAGAGACCAACATGGATTGCCTTGCTTATGTGGGAGGAAAGGGCCCTGATTCCCTTCACAAAGCACACCTGGGGAGGGAGTTTAAAGGAGAGGCAGTTGGGAGGAGCATTTGTCGGGAACAAATGCTGAGTTTATCTAATGTGGACTGCTGTTATCTGAGTTTCTGGCACCCTCCCAACTGGTTTGATTTACTGTAGTGTTACTTCACTTCTGGAACTCCTTATCTTGCCCTGCCGGATTTATTACTTTATTTTGTTTTGTTGGATTTATAGTTTAAAGCTTTCTGTTTACACCACTTTGGATTGGAATATCTGCAGCCAAAGGCTGTTGCAGTTTCCTGGGAGAGTTTTTCTCCAGACTGGAAGGTAACCGGTACATTGGGGGCAAAGTTGGAGCTAATAAAGGGACCTTTGCTTATTATCTGGTTGGGTTGCCTTTGCGCCGCACCCCGGGTCATCACATCTATCACACAAATATAATAGTAGGAGAATAAATTACTGGTTAGGTAGGATAAAAACAAGGCCGGGGGTGCGGGTGGGGGGCATTGTACCCTATTCAGCCTATCTAGTTCGCTTCTGTTGACTTTTATTTCCTGGCAGAGATTGGGAGTCTCAAATTTGTGTTGCTATCTTTCACGAGCCTTTATGCTGCAGCTCCATGGATTGTATTGTGGGAGGCCCTCAAACCGTGAAATCAGGAATGTTCCAGACAAGATATATTTTGGGCCCTTGGGAATAGCATCAATGGATTTTTATTTCGGAGCTGGCTTGTTTGTTGCTATGCCCAATTCTGAAACATTATTGGGGGTGATATAAGAAAATGTCTACACCATCTTAGTTAGATCACTTTTTGTTCTAAATTGTAGAGGAGCCAGAGGAGCCATCAATTTGCTATCTCTGGAAATGGGGAAAGGGCGGAATTTGGAAATGTCCTTATCTTCGTTTTGCTTTTGCTTCTGGTTAAATGCATTCCACTGTGGGTTTTTTTTTCCCCCAGAACCAGCAAGCTCTAGTTTGCTTTGACTAGAGGCCAAAAGAGAACAGTAAATATTGCTGGGCACGTAATGCAGAATGGTGCTAGTAGGAAACAGTTTTCAGGTCTTTTATTTTCAACTTATTTCTGTTCTTATTGCATAAAAGCAATATGTCATTTATTTTTTTGTGCACTTGAAGAGTTTTATTGGCTCTCTTTTAGGGTTAAATCCTGATTTTAAAAAATGTAGATAAAGGAACCCATCAGATACATGTAAGTTTGTTAAAATATATAAAGTTGCAGGAATTGTGTATAGCCAATCTAGAGAAAAGAAGGACAAGGGGGTGACATGATATCAGTATTTCAGTATTTGAGGGACTGCCACAAAGAAGAGGGGGTCAAATTATTCTCCAAAGCGCCAGAAGACAAAATGAGAAACATTGGATGGAAACTGATCAAAGAAAAAAGCAATCTGGAATTAAGGAGAAACTCCCCAACAGTGAGGACAATTAACCAGTGGAACAACTTGCCACCAGAAATTGTGGGTGCTCCATCACTGGAAGTTTTTAAGAGACTGGACAGCCACTTATCTGAAATGGTATAAGGTCTTCTACTTGGACAGGGGGCTGGACTAGAAGACCTCCAAGGTCCCTTCCAACTCTATTATTCTCTCTTCTGCTAAGAAGAAAGCAGCTGCGGATTCACAGCACCCATTCATGTTCTTGAGATCTTTTCACACCAGCCCTATCCAATATGGTGTTCTCTGGATATACTGGGCACCAGGCTAGGAGAAAAAAACCCTCACATATAATTTATAAGGACTTAAAAGCTTATATAGGCGGTTCTTGAGTTATGACCACAGTGGAGCCTGCCCATCTCAGCTGTAACTCATGACATTTATAAATTTGGTCAATATTTGATTGCATGACCTTTTTTGGTGGCAATTTGTAAGCCAGTGCCACAGTTGTTTTGCAAAAAAAATGGTTGTTAGCTGAACATCTCAGTTGTTAAACAAACCAATGGTTTGTTACCAAGCTAAGTAACAAACCTCTTCAGTGGAATTTGGGGGAAATCCTCTAAACTTTTGAAAACCAACCCACAAGCTTGGAGAACCAACCTCCACCCTCATGGCATCACATGCCCCAATCACCATCCGTCCCAACTTGAGATGTCCCCTCACCCAGGTGCAGAAATAACATGACCTTGACTTAGAAGAAGAATGCTATTATGTCCAACCACATACACTCCAAGAAATCCCCGCCCCCCACTTTCCCAGGCTCAAGAATGTGGCAGTGTGGAAGCTTCTGGTGCTAATATGGCTTCCAAAGCTGACATTGTCATAACTGTGAGTCAGTGGCCAAGTGCCTGAATTTTGATCATGTGGCCATGGGAATGCCGTGATATTTATAAGTGTGAAAAAGTTAGGTCACATTTTCATAAATGTTATAACTTTGAACAGTCAATAAATGAACTGTTTTAAGTTGAGGATGGCCTATATAATCTACTTCACATAAACACCTATAATCTGTGGATCAGTTTGTTGGGATGCTCATGAACCAAGGGCTTATTGGTAGTAATAAATAATTGTTTATAAAGTTTAATTATACCATTATTTTACTTCTGGTTTTCGGTGCTTGTTAAGAGGGTAACTTTTTAAGCAAACACACATCCTTAAAAGCAGAGAGCAAAAAACATTTTTTTTTTAAAAAAAAAAGCCCTTTAAAAATTGATTTAATCGACTGAACTCCATTGGCACTGAATTCATTTAAAAAAAAAAATCATTTTTATCTCGCTTTCATTTTTGAGTTCTTCCATTCTGTGATGATAATAGAAGGTCTGGGACCTGTGCTGTGATTCCTGGGTATAGTTTATATGTGTAGATAATGGTTTACAGCAAAGCTTTTAAAATGAAAAGAGGCAGCCGAACCGAGGAAAAAAGCCTCTTTTAAATTCATGGAGTTCACTGTGAGCAGAATGCATTATGCAGATGGAACACTTTATGCAAAGATTATTTTATTAGTTGACTGTGAAGACTTATACTGAGCCAAATTGGCAATAATCTAGGTGAGCTACTTAAGCCTGAGCTGTTGCAATATCTAGGTCAGCCATTGAAAGTCAGAAAGGATGTTCTTGATGTCTTGATAGATTCCACTTATTGCGGAATATATGCATTTTTAATACATAGCAATCAGCCGAGAGACACATTGACAATCCTTTTTTTAAAGATTAGCTTCCAGAGATGGCACCAATAAGACTTCTAAACCAGAGGAGTAAAATCCTCAACTTCTGAGTTGCATCTCCAGCAACAAGGCAGCGGTGACCAACCCTTATGACTCTTATTGTTGTGAATGAATAAATGTTAAATAAAGTTATCTTGAGCTTGAAGTCAAGTGCAGGGTTCTGGCCCTGCACTTCTGATTGGCTGTTTAATGGCAAGATCGTATTGGTCTGTTCAGGAGAATCTGATTGACCATTAACAGGCTGTTCTCATTGGTTAACGGAGCTAGCGCTCCCAGATTGCTATTGGTTGAATAGTTAATAAGTTGCCTATATAAGGAAGGCTATAGCAGCCATCCAGTTTGAGCTGTCACACCATGTAAATAAAGAGTTTGAAGTTCACTGTTTCCACTGGCTTGTCTCCATTATTCGCACCCATGCTCCATACATAATCACTGGCGACGAGGGTGGGATGTGGAGACGTCAGAGTTGACTAAAACAACGAAGAAGACAACTGAGCATGTGGCTGAAACGCAGCACAAGAGGACTGGGAGTCCTACATGGACCGTTTCCAAATGTTCTTGGAAACAAATAATCTGAAGGATGCCACAACCGGGAAGAAACGGGCGGTATTCCTGACGCATTGCGGGCCGACCGTATTCAAGATGGCCAAGGCGCTAGCAAAACCAGCTGAAGTAAAGGCCATGGACTGGGACGTCCTCGAACCGCTACTAAGGGCCCACTATGCACCGACCGTTCCAACGCTCGTAAGATGGCAACTAGTTCTACCAAAGAAACCAAAGGAAAGGAGAGAGCATTGCCGATTTCATTGCGGACCTTTGAAACTTGGGAGGCCTCTGCGATTTCGCCGACCTAGAAGAGGCTTTGAGAGACCGAGTAGTTCTAGGATTAGATGCGCTAAACGTGCAGAGCAAAATAATGGCAAAGGGCGACATTAGCCTTGCCAATGCCATCGCTGAGGCTATGGCAGCGGAAGCAACCAAGAAGTCGGCTGCCCAACTGCACCGAAATCGCACTCTGACACGTCCAACCAGCCTGTGAACCAGCCTGCGAACTTTCACCTAGTCAGAAGGACAGCTTCCGACGGCCCACCATGAGGATCTCTCTTCGTCATCAGACAGCGACGAAGAAGAGGTCCATTGACTGCGGTCCGATTGGGACCGTTACCCAAAGTCCCAGCAACCGTGCGCTGGCTGCGGGACCAACCATTACCGGTCCGATTGCAAATTCCACGACGTGCTCTGCCACGAGTGCGGGAAACGAGGCCATATCGGACGGGTCTGCAGAAGTCTCCTAGGACCCAGCCAGACCTCGAAGGGGGCCAACTTTCGCCAATCGACAGGAAACCATCCTGTAAGGCGAGAACCAGCAAACCACTCATACAGAAACCGACCCACGAGGCAAGAAGAGGCTCACCAAACTATCACTATCGGTCACGCCTCTTCATTGGATGCCAAGAAAATTCGAATGAAAGTGGCCATCGAAAATCAGCCTTGCCAAATGGAAGTCGACTTGGGATCGTCCCTTTTGATGGTTTCCTGGAAGACCCTCAAGCAACTCATCCCTAATATCCGGCGCCAAGACCTTCAATTCCAAAGACTCGTACTAAAAGATTATCAGGGGAACCGGATTCCAGTCGTAGGATCCAGTCGAGTCCGGTTTTCGTTCAAAAACCGCACAGCGTACTTACCCCTGACGGTGATCGACAAGGACCGGCCTAGCCTGTTAGGCCTGCAAGGCATATGAAGAATGGTTGCAGGAACTGGGCCTGGCTCGTCTAGGGAAGAGAAGGACCAGGGGAGACATGAGAGCAGTCTTCCAGTATTTGAGGGGCTGCCACAGAGAGGAGGAAGGGGTCAAACTATTTTCCGAGGCACCTGAAGGCCAGAGAAGCAATAATAGATGGAAAGTGAACAAGGAGAGATTCAACCTGGAAATAAGGAGGAATTTTCTGAGTGGGAGAACAATCAACCAATGGAACAGACGTTGCCCTCGGAAGTTGTGGGAGCTTCATCACTTGAGACCTTCAAGAAGAGACTGGGCTGCCATCTGTCAGAAATGGTGTAGGGTCTCCTGCTTGGGCGGGGAGGGGGGGATTGGACTAGATGCCCTCCAAGGTCCCTTCCAACTCTGTTAACCTAATCTAATCTAATTTCTCGATCAAGAGTCCTTGATAGGCCACACAAAGGCTGGCACTGACAGCGTTTGGGGATGGGTGGGGCTGCTGTTGTATGTCCAAGGCATCCTTTCTTGTTGACCCTTTGACCCTGTTATGTGAGGTCTGCAAATTGTGATAAAAAAAAGTAATCTGTCAGGCATTCGACCTCACAAAATGATGCTCTCCCTGCCCGGCCCTTGCGAGAAACACAATTGTTTCTCACTACACAATTGCATATCCTATTCAGAGCATTTTTCTTGGAGATGGGAGATGCATATTGCCTGCAACGCCATGGGCTCTGGTAGCACTTTGCTAACTTTTGCTTGAGCACATAGAGATGTGGAGAAGATTGGGAAATGAGAATGACCGGTCCTTGCTCCAAATGTCCATTAAATTGGACATTTCCCATGGTTGAGGTGAAACAGCCTTCCAACATTTTTTTCCCCTTCAACATGCTCTTATTAAATTGCACTGCGCAAGGCATAAACATTAGTTTTCAGACTGATAATTATTCCAAGGATTGTTGTGTAAACATCATGCAGCTGTGCACTTCCTCCTTATCAGTGAAGAGAACTGTCTCCTTGTTGCCGCACTGAAAAATTGTGAGAAGCTCCCCACCCTGAGTCTAGATAACTATATTCTTAATTGAAAATAGTTAACCTGCTGGAATTCTTGTGTCCTTCCTTACTGTTCTCTTAATAAGGCTTCCTAAACCTTGGGGTTGGCTCTTAGACTACGAGACCCCACTTCCCCTATGCACATCCTGCTCCCTCCCCGCACGTCTTTTAATTCATATTGCTGTACCTCCATTATTTATTTGATTGTTTCATTGTTTTACTATTGTTTTCTTTACATTTTTAATAACTTTACGTTCTACGGTTGTAAGCTGCCCAGAGTAGCTCTATGGCAGGGTGGGTGGACAATAAATTTGATTGATAGATGATAGGTAGGTAGGTAGATAGGTGGATGATAGATAGATAGATAGATAGATAGATAGATAGATAGATAGATAGACAGATAGATAGATAGATATTTTGGGGGGTAGGGATTATATTGGGCACACGTGTAAAAATCAAGCTAGAACTTACTTTCAGGGTAGGTCATATTTTCGGGGAAACTGGCTATTTATTCTAGACTTTAGCAAGAAACACTGCTAGCGATTAGTAGATAAATAGCAGGATTTGAGGGTTCGCCCGCTGAAGGTGATTAAAAAGGAAGCCCGTACCAAAACAAAGCAATGGCTACAGGCCAGGGTTGCAAGACGGCTTCCATCTGGCACCACTCAATCCTTCACTTTCATAAGTGGCTGGTTCTCAAACATTGTTTGAACCAAAGCGGAGCAGTAAATCCTAGCGATGGTCCTCCACCCTCGGGGAGATAATGGAGGCGTAAATCTTTCCTCTTTTAACTCACCTCTTCAGTTTCCAAAGTCGAGCAGGAGGAAAGAAAAACCACCAGGCACGTATCTGCCTAAATATCCCTTCTCTTCTGTTCTTCCACACCAGGGCCCTAATTAAGCAGGCCGGGAAGCAAAGCAGCAAGTAAATTATAGGAGTCTGGAGAGGGAAGATAACAAGTTCATCAAACCGACCACAAAGGCTGAGCGGAAGAGGGGGCTTTGGGGCGGGGGCAGGGAGATTCATTAGGCTGGGGAGGGTGTGTGTGTCAGCTGTTTGGAACCTGATCCCATGCAACCACACCAGGAGGAGGAGGAGGAGGAGGAGGAGGAAGCATTGTGGCTCAGTGGTGTCTGTACAGGGGTGGGCTTCAAAAATTAGGCCTTAATTAGGGCTTATTTGGTGGGTAGGGCTTATATTGGGCACATCTATTAAAATCAAGCTAGGACTTACTTTCAGGGTGGGTCATATTTTCGGGGAAACTGGGTATTTATTCTAGACTTTAGTAAGGGGTGGGCTTCAAAAAAAAAAAAAGGAAGGGGTTCTCTGCCTGATTGCTGGATGGCCATGGCCATGCTGGACGTGGCCTAGTCAGCCTCCTGCACCACAGCCGGGGAGGGGAGTTTTTGAAGTCCCCGGCCTCTGGATGCTTTCCTCGAGCCTCCGGAAGGGTGAAAGCAGCCTCCCCTGATTCCAGAGCTTCTCTGGAAGCCAGAAACGAGCCTATTTCCAGCCTTCCCGAACTTCCGGGAGGCCCGGGTTTTTTTTTTCGCCCTCCCCGAGCCTCCATGCGCGCCCTGCACTTACTGCATCCAAAATGGGCCATGTGGGGACTCCTGGGAGGGAGACCTCCAGCAGCCCAGCCCTGTGCCTGTAGTCCAGGGACCTTCCCTGTGGAAGGGTGGGATTGATGGGCACGTGTCATCCTGCTTCCCTTTGCAGAAGGCTGGGGACAAACCACCCTTTTCTAAAGAGGCACCGAATGGCCCAAGGGAGAGGTTTTCCCTTCCCAGTCAGCGCCCCACAATTTGCAGGATTTGCATACTGAATTGCCTTCTGGCAAGCAGAAGCCTTCAGCTCTGTTCTAGGGCTTGTGCCTCATTGTCCTCTTACACGCCATCAGGAAGCAGGAAACAGCAACTGGAAAAAATAAAATAAGGGGGAGGATGAAATTAGCTCTAGGCGCACGACCTCACCACTGCAGTGGCACTCGTTCCCCGGATTAATTAACAAGAGGGTACTTTGAATAGAAGAGAGCAGGAAGGGACCTTGGATGCCTTCTACTCCAACCCCCTGATCAAACACTATTCCAGACAGGTGTGTGTGTGTCCTGTCTCTTCTTGAAAGCCTCCAGTGATGAAGTGCCCATGATTTCTGGTGACAAGTCGTTCCACTGGTTAATTGTCCTCACTGCTAGGAAGTTTCTCCGTAATTCCAGTTTGCTTCTCTCTGGTTAGTTTCCATCCATCGCTTCTTGTCCTGCCCTCCGGTGCTTTGGAAAATAAGTTGAGGCCCTTCTTTGTTGTGTCAGCCCTTCAAATCCTGGAATGCTGCCATCATGTCACCCCTAATTCTTCTTTTCTCTAGACTAGCCAAGCCCCAAACCTGCAGCCGTTCTTCATATGTGTTTTAGTCTCCAAGTTTTTAATCATGTTAGTTGTTCTTCTCTGAACATTTTTGCCCAAGTCTCAACATCTTTTTTGTCAGCGGTGACTAAAACTGGATGCAGTATTCCGGGTGTGGTCTTACGAAGGTTTTATAAAGCGACATTAAACTTCACGTGCTTTTGATTTGATGCTCCTGTTATTACAATCAAAGGATCGTATTAGCTTTTTGGGCTGTTACCACACACAAAAAAGCTAAGTGCACAGGGATGCTTGTTCTAGTCCTCCTGGAACGAATGATTAGCTGCCTTCATGAAATGGCATTTCTCTCCCTTGTTTTACCAAAGCTTTCCTTTTAAGAAGAGGACAGGGCAGATGCCATAATATTTACTGCTGGGAAGATTAAACTCCTCTTCTTGCTCCAGGTCCTGCCCACCTTGCAATTTGAAAGCATGTAAATGCGAATAGATCAATAGGTACCACTTCGGTGGGAAGGTAAAAGCGTCCCTTGTACCTTGACGTATCGTCATGCTGGCCACAGGACCACAGAAGGGTCTTTACACAATGCTGACTTCCACAGTTAGGAGACAGACGAGTGCCAGCCCCAAATAGTCAGACATGGCTGGATAAGGGGAACCTTTATCTTTTGCCCTTTTTAAGCCAAACGCCACAATAGCAATAGCACTTAGACTTATATACCACTTCACGAGTGTTTTACAGCCCACTCTTAAGCGGTTTATAGAGTAGCTTCTTGCCTCCAACAATCCGGGTCCTTATTTTACCCACCTCGGAAGGATGGAAGGCTGAGTCAACCTTGAGCCAGTGAGGATTGAACTGCCAGCAGTGGGCAGAATTAGCCTGCAATGCTGCATTCTAACCACTGCACCACCATGGCAAGCAAGCAAGCAAGCAAGCAAGCAAGCAAGCAAGCAAGCAAGGAAGGAAGGAAGGAAGGAAGGAAGGAAGGAAGGAAGGAAGGAAGGAAGGAAGGAAGGAAGGAAGGAATAGCAATAGCACTTAGTCTTATATACCGCTTCACAGTGCTTTTACAGTCCACACAGCGGTTTACAAAGTCAGTCTCTTGCCCCCCCCCCCCCAACAATCTGAGTCCTCATTTTACCCACCTCAGAAGGTCGGAAGGCCAAGTCAACCTTGAGCCTGGTGAGATTCGATCTGCCAAATTGCAGTCAGCCGGCAGTCAGCAGAAGTAGCCTGCAGTACCACACACTAACTACTGCTCCACTGTGGCTCATAATATCTCTCTCTGGGGAGATTAAACTAGTTTTCCATTTTAAAAAAAGGTTTGATGTTTTTCCATTTCAAATAAGCCAACATGGAAGAACCAGAAGGAGGCAGTGGTTGAATGAAGGGGCTATGTTCCTAGGAGGCAAATGAGTGAAGTCTCTAGCATTGGCACACTAAAACATTAACGTGGCGGGAATCCATGCACGCTTAACCTGCTCATCAGGTAGAAGGAATAAGAAACAGCTGCGGCTTGGTAGCGGCTGTCCCATCCTTGGTGCACCCTGTTTCCTCATTATCCACATGACCTTGTTTTTCCTTGTTTACCTTGGGTTATGGACAGGGTATCAAGAGCCAACGGGATGACTAGCCTCCTCTTTGGCCCAGGTATTGACATCTTAGATCCCTTTCAAACTTTTGACCTCGGTCCCCATCAGGTGCAACCGAACCCCAGGGCCCTGCATTGGCGTCGCCTCCTTGTTTTCTCAAAAACGGGAAGAATTAAAAACTGTTTGGTTGAGAGCCAGGTATAAGATACCCTACCCTGGAAGTCAATAGCGTTCCCACCCACAGGATTTAATAGACAAGGTTGTTTTATTAAGGTTCCATTGTTGCTCAAGTCTGGGCTGCCTGCCAGCTCACCTCTTGCCATATTTAGCTTTTATGGTCCTTTCCCATTTGCTAATGTACCTGAGCAAGAATGAATTGAGCTGAGGACTTTTTTTTTCTTCTTCCCCTTCTTCTCTTAGCCATAAAGGCTTCGGGGTGATGGGTTTTAATGCTTCCCTTCCACTCTTTTTCCTTCTTCTCTTGTTTTTCGGAGGAGTGGGCAATCTTGAACAGGGGTGTCAAACTTGATTTCATTGAGATGTGCTTGACCTGGTTGGGGCATGGCCAGCTCGACGTCACTCATCAAGGCTCTGTTTTCAGCTGCGACGGCTTCCTGCAGCCCTATGCCAGCGAAAGCGGAGTTTGGGGAGGCTGTATGTGGCCACACGGCTTCCCCGATCTCCGTTTGTCAACTCAAAAATATTTCTCTGGTCTTTTAGAGTTGTCAGCAAAAAGGGAATGGGGAAAATAATGCATACCTTAAATATTTTTCATAGATAATTGCCAGGTGGTCGAAGCTTCTGGCGTGGTAGATTATTACTGGAGAGCATGATTGATGACTCTTGGCTAGGGATGTGTCCCATTGGAGAATATGCATTCAGGGTCAAGGGTGAGATGAATGATGTGTCTCAGAGTCGGCTGCGTCCAGGTAATGCTGACATGTTCGCTCCTAATAAATCTTGTGGTTGTTTTTTTTTTAAACTCAGAGATGCGGCGAAACTCATGATTTGAATGGGACTGGATTGTCGGGGCCCTGACACCGTTTTCTTTGGCGGAGGGTTTTAGGAAGCCGTCACGGTTGAAAACAGAGCCCAAGAAGAGCGTAGGTGGCCCTCCTGAGCTCCGTTTTCGCTGGCAGGCTAACAGAACAATTTATGCCTCTCCTCTCGAAATTTTATTTTCTGGATTCAGAAATTCAAAACGGGGGAAACTTTAAAGACTTAACACCAGGTGCCCACCCCTGGGTACACAGAGGCATCTCCTTCCCACACCCCTCCCTCACACTTCTGTGGTGACCCAGGGCATAGCACAAAAGCAACAAGTCACAAAAGTATGTGAATTTCCATTAATTCCTCCAACGTGGCTCCCAATGACCAGTTATCATCGGCTGGAGAAAAAAAACTCTCCCAAGAACAGTTTTTAAAGGGGAGAAATTCAGTCCGAACCCAGTACATCTAAATTACATCTAAATTATAAACAAAAACTAACACAAACCACAGCTGCAGCAATTAACGAGACAGGGCAGGATAAGGAATTGCAGACTTCAAAAGATAGTGAAACACGCACAGTTGGGAGGACCCCAGATAAGATGCGACAAACAAAGATAATGCATGCTTTGCTTCCAGCAAGGTGCTGTGCGCAAAGACCCTCTTTATCCTGTTCTCCCAGCTGCAGCTAATGAAGGCAATCAGGACCTTTTTCTCCCCCATAAGCCACGTTGCTCCCTTATCCGCTCCTCCCTGCATGCCATAGGATGAAGAGGGGGTGGGCCTAGGTCTTCCTCTGAATGCCCAGCCCGACTGTGCCCTTCCCCAGTTTCCTCCACAGCCAACAGAGCCCCACTCTCTATCAGCTGTTCCACCTCTCCCGTGGAATCAGATTCCAACAGGGACACGACAGCATCTTTGTGGTGTGTTTGTGTAACCAAAAAAAAAAATGTGGTAGATGGATTTTTATTTTTGTTTTTTTAATTCTCCTGCCTGCCTGCCTCCACATTTCATGTCATTTGTTACATTTTGTTTCATTTCATCTTTCATTTTTTCCTCTTTGATCGTGGAGCCTTGCTTGAGAATTGCCCTTCATCAGAAATCTCGCAACAACTGGCACCTTTCAGTTCCCGGCCTAAAATATTTTTTTATACCTTTTGGAATTTTAAATATTAATCATTTCATTTTCCAACTCTTTGATGTAGTAGAGGAGATTTTTACCCACATTTCTGTTGCTAAGTTAAACATTCTTTACGTGAATTTTGCCCCATTTCATGACCACCGTTGTTAAGTGAATCACTGTAGTTGTTAAGTTGGTCACATGATTGTTAAGTGAATCTGGCTTCAAGCGTTGACTCTGCTTGTCAGAAGGCCATGTGACACCAGGACACAGCTACTGTCATAAGTATGAGTCAATTGCCAAGCATCTGAATTTTGAACATGTGAAAAATAGAAGAGAAGAGGTTAGAGAATAGAATGTGGAATAATAGAATAGAAAATAGAATAGAATATAAAATAGAATAAAACAGAATAAGGAATAGAATAGAATAAGGAATAGAATAGAACAGAACAGAATAAGGAATAGAATAGAATAGAACAGAACAGAATAAGGAATAGAACAGAATAGAATAGAATAGAATAGATCATGGAATGGAATGGAATGGAATAGAATAGGAACCAGAATAGAATAGAATAGAATAGAATAGAATAGGAGCTAGAATAGAATAGGATAGAATAGAATAGAATAGGAGCTAGAATAGAATAGAACAGAATAGAATAGAATAGAATTATTGACCAAGTGTGATTACACACATAAAGAATGGCATAATATAGCCATTGTAAAATACATTCATTGTAAAACATTAGATACCAGACTTTATCACTAAACCTTGTGTGAAAACAGTTATGCTTTGATAACTGAAATACAGGACTCAGGTATATAAGGGGCTTTCCTAGATTATGATGATGATGATGATGATGTGTGTGTGTGTGTGTATTCTTGTTTTGATTAAAATTCTGCTGCGGAGCATGGCAAGGGTTAAAAATGTGACATCGTGGAATGAAGGAACTTTCTTTCATTGTGATTAAATTACCCTGTCTTCAATGTAGGTCAGATTTGTGAGCTGAAAGCTTTGGGGGGAAAAAAGGCCTTTTGAAATCATTTTTAGCTCTGAAAAAGGGAAAGAAGTGAGGGAAAGAGAAGAAAAGGGGGAAAAAAAAAAGTGGTGGTGGGGAAGGAGAGCTCTGAGCCCAAAGCCATTTGAGTTGGCTGGGAAGCTGAGCCTTGAATTTGGTAGGTTCCTAAACAGGAATTGGGGAAGGGGGTGGGGTGGAGGAGAGAGGGAGCCCGGGGGGGGGGACCCCCCTCTCTGGGTTAGAACTCACAGAATTTGGAACCAAGCATGAAATCGGCCTGATAAAAGTGACCCTCCCCCGCCTCCCCATCCCTGTTGGACAGGATGAACCCATTTCTCAAAATAGCAGCCGGCAACGTGCCAGACTCAAGTGGTTCCGGCAAAAAATAAATTAAAAATAAATTAAAAATAAAGTAAAATAAAAGAGAAGAGTGGGTGCGTGGGTGGGAGGGAGGGGGAGCAGCAGCTCGTAAAAGCACAATTACCCCTGTCTCTTCTCGGCTGAATTTACTCAACCCCCCCACTCCCACCCCAGGGAAGGAGGGGTTGTTATGCCACGGTTGAAATGAATTCTGTCCTTCAGTGCTGGGGTCAAGGTTGGAGCTCTTGGGGAATTGTAGGGCCTCCAACCTGAGCCAAGAGGTTCAACAGATGATTAAAGGAGTTGGAAGAGACCTTGGAGGTCATCTAGTCCAACCCCCCTCCAAGCAGGAAATCCTACACTATTTCTGGCAGACGGCTCTCCAGTCTCTTCTTGAAAGCCTCCAAGGATGAAGGTCCCACAACTTCTGAAGGCAACTTCTGTTCCATGGGTTGATTGTTCTCCCTGTCGGAAAATTCCTCCTTATTTCCAGGTTGAACCTCTCCTTCTTTAGTTTCCATCCATTATTCCTTGTCTGGCCTTCAGACGCCTTGGAAAATAGTTTGACCCCCCCTCCTCTCTATGGCAGTCCCTCAAATGTTGTGACGCTGCTATCATGTTTCTCCTGGTCCTTCTCTTCACTAGACTACCTCACGTGATTTGGATTGTATCCCTCTGTTAATGCAATTTAGGATTGCATTTGGTTTTTTTGGGCTGCCCCTGCACATTGTTGTCTCCTATTTAATGGGTTGTTTAGATCAAGGTTGTCAGACCTTGGCAACTTTAAGACCTGTGGACTTCAACTCCCAGAATTCCCCAGCCTAGCTGGCTTGGGAATTCTGGGATGAAGTCCACAGGTCTGAAATTTGGCGTGGTTGGCCACTCCTGGTTAGTTGGAGCCTGGGGAGTTTGTGTCAATGCCCGGGGTGTGTCAACGTAGGATCAAGATCACCGAATAATTGCAAATATTTCAGATAAGTTTGCTGATCACAGCAAGGCTCAAGTATTTAATTATTTGCCGCTGAAAGAATCACATGCCATTGTTCCCCCCCATTTGAGTAAGCAATGCCTTCTTAGAGAGATGAGTCTTCTTCCAAGAAGGTCTACAATATGTTCTCCTACATTTATATACTGTAAAAGGTAAAGGTGCCCCTTGCACAACCGTGCTAGTTGTTTCAAGCTCTAGGGGGTGGCGTTCATCTCTGTTTCAAAGCTGAAGAGCCAGCACTGTCTGAAGACTTCTCCACGGTCATGGAGACGCCATGACTAAATGCTAAAAGCACATGGAATGCTGTTACCTTCTTCCCACCAAAGGGGTCCCTATTTTTCTACTTGCACTTTTACCTGCTTTCGAACTGCTAGGTTGGCAGAAGCTGGGACAAGGAAGGGGAGCTCACTCCGTTACGCAGCAGTAGGGATTCAAACCGCCGAACTGCAGACCTTTCTGATTGACAAGTTCAGTGTCTTAGCCACTGTTCTCCCCCTTTGAGTAAGCGATACCTTCTTAAAGAGATGGATCTTGTTCCAAGAAGGTCTACAATACGTTCTTCTATGTTTACATACTCTACTGTTCCACAATTTGGCTTATCTGCTTTTGGTTTAGTCCTGGTGTTTCTCAGACTTGGCCACTCTTAAGATGTTGAGTTGAGGTTCACACATCCTAAAGTTGCCAAGTTTGAAAAACATTGGTTTAGTCCCTTCCACACACACAATTTATGGCCAGTTCAGCATCAGTGTTACACTAACACAGTGTTATCTTGATACTCATTGTTCATTGGTTCCAGGAAGTGCCATGAGTACAAAAAACAATGAGTTATTGGTACTCATTGTGTAACCCATAAGGAATAATGTATGAGTCACAAGGCGGCCAACACCGACAAGTTATAGCCCGTGCCTTGAGTACCAAAGAAATGATATTTTTTTACGTCAGAATGTGTTGAGTACCAAATTTGATGAGCTTCAAAGCAGCTGAGTACCAAGGTAGCGCTGTATTTTCTTGCATTGTCCTTGTTGGCGCTTGAACCAGCCTTTTTCTTGCTCAACTACAGCACTTCTCACCTACAACATGGAAGAAAAAAGATGAGCAAACCCTGTAGCCCTGTGGGGTTTGGGAGCTTGCACCATCTTCCCATTCATAAAGCCTCCTCCAGCCACTGCACCTAAGTGTGCTCAGGCAATCTTTGGTAACCAATTTGATCTTAATCCTTCTCATTCACTTCATCGACTTGAATTCCCTGCTTAGGTAAGCAGCCTTGGACTCTGACCTAGCCCTGTTTGGCCTCTGGGCTCAAATAATTTCCCTCTCCCGACCCCCCCCCCCACACACCTGGAGGGCCTACTCTGCCACCTTAGAACCACCACTGCAGCTTTTCAGGAAGCCACCTGATTGTGAGATCATGCCACTTTCACAGCTTCCATCAGGGCTTAATATGTGGGTGGAAGAATTACTTTATCTAAGACTTGTTGCTGGATCTTGTTGCACCCATGTGGGGTCTAGTCAATGATTTCCATATTTACCAGCTTTCATCAGAACCAGGTGCCAGCTCCTTGTTAGTCAGAGTTGGAAGGAACCTCAGGAAGCTTCTAATCCAATCCTCTGCTCAAGCAGGAGATCCTATACTATGTCAGATAAGTGACTGTCCAGTCTCTTTTTAAAAACCTCCAGGGATGGAGCACCTACAACTTCTGGAGGCAAGCTGTTCCACTGGTTAATTGTCCCCATTGTTTGGAAGTTTCTCCTTAATTCCAGGTTGCTTCTCTCCTTGGTTAGTTTTCATCTGTTGTTTCTTGTCCTGCCCTCTGGTGCTTTGGAGAATAGCTTGACTCCCTCTTCTTTTGGGGCAATCCCTCAAATACTGGAATATTGCTGTCATGTCTCCCTTAGTCTTTCTGTTCATTAGACTAGGCCAGAGATCTGCAACCTTAAACACCCAAAGAGCCATTTGGACCCGTTTCCCACAGAAAAGAGCCTCACCGGGAGCCTCAAAACCTGGGTGGGCGTGGCCAACTCAAAGTCACTCCCACTGAGTCACATGACAGCCCCCCTGCCACGCCTACCCAGGTTTTGTGGCTCCCGGTGTTTTCTGTGGGAAATGGGTCTCTCCCTCCCTCCCTCCCTTTCATTTCTGTTTTTTGTGTTTTACCTCCTCAGGTAAAACTTGAGGAGTGACTGGGAGGTGAGGGTGAGGGGCGGGGCCAGTGGTGGGATCATCCAACAGGGAGCCACAGCAGAGAGGCCCAAAGAGCCGCATGCAGCTCCAGAGTGGTGGGTTGCTGACTAGACAAAAACCCAATTCCCAAAACCTTTCTTCATATCTTTTAGTCTTTGGGGCTCGAATCATCTTAGTTGCTCTAATCTGCAGGTTTTTTTCCCCCATTGGTTCCATCCAGTTTTGCTTTTTTGTAGCTTTCCATAGGTCCACTCTGCTTTACAAGACACAAGATACAGAGACACTCTTGAACAAATGGAGTAATCCCATGGCTTCTGCCCTTTGCAATTGTGGTGACATGCAGACAACAACACACTTGTATACCCGTCCTTTATGTCCTGATTAGTGTACACTTGAGAACCTCACAGAACATAGTTAATTTGCTAGTTGAAATGTGTTTGAACATTAGTAGCTCGGGTTGGTAGTTGGGCGGTTGGTTTGATCGCTGAGCTTGGTGATTTGGTTGCAAACGTTTCGTCATCTTTCGAGGAGATGTCGTCAGTATGTTTTGTGTTGTGCTTTACTGTCAGAACCCAGGTCTTTAAATACCCTTTTTTATGAGAGACAAATTAGACTGATTGTTGTTTTGCTAGTTTCTGGGCTAGATCGGTTTAACTTGTACATATGTTAATCTTGCGTTTTGTATCCCAAATCTTATGTTGTATAGTATACCTTTTTTAAATTGTGATGCTTGTGACACAAATATACCATCTAAGCCAAGGGTCTTCAACCTTGGCAAGTTTAAGACTTGTGGACTTCAACTCCCAGAATTCCTGAGCTAACATGGCTGGAGGAGAAATTCTGGGAGTTGAAGTCCACAAGTCTTAAAGCTGACAAGTTTGGAGACCCTTTTTACCCACTGAGCTTTTTATTACCCAGTAGCTAGATGAATTCACCCAACAAGATCTAATTCAACATACCGTAGTTTTTTAAAAAAAGCTTTAAAAATGCCACCCGGAAGTAATATTTTCCCCTTAGATTTTTTTTTTTTTTTGTAGCCCTCTGGATTGGCCAATGAATTCTGGAATTTAGAAAGGAAGCAACCCCTCCTAGAGTTTGTCAAGAGTTCTTGGGGTCCAAGCTGATGCCAACGTTGGCTTCCTCTAACATGTGATCTCAGTAGCTTCCTCCAAAATAAGGATAGTTAAACCCAAAACAGAAATATAAGTGATGAGGCAGACTCCTCATTAGAGGAGAGCGTAGTAATTTCCAGGAAGTCCCCATCAAATTTGATAGAGCTTGGTCAGGAGAACCTCTTGATTGATGACCTTCCAAAGGGTAGACAATTGGCTCTTCAGATTGGCTGTCTGCTCCAGTTGAGGAGACAGTCAAGGCTGCCTTTGGTCTCCCTCTGCTGACTTTCTCTATCTCCATTTGCAGATTCCCAGAATACTCTTCTCATCCTGCAGACGTCAAGAATGAAAACCTCTACTTCCAACTTAGCTTCATACCAATGCTGGAAGATACATTCAAGGTAGGCCGCCACTAACCTCCTGCTACAACCAGATGCAGCCCTACTCCTGGCCATTTGTGGCATGTGGTAGGACTTGTTGCTCTGGGGGCACCTTATAGACTGGAGCTCAAAAGAAACCCTCTTCTGTAGGTTGCAGCGAAAGCAATCAATCGAAAAGCGATGCCTCTTTCTAGAAGCCATTTTTTTCTAGAGCCAAACGTGTTCTAGAAGGTGAAATTTGACCTTCTAAAAGGTGACATTAAGAGATCTTTCAGTTGCTTTTTCTCACCATAAAGATTTAGAAGATGCTGTCAGTAGCAGGTAAAAAGCACATTCCTTTTATAGAGAAAGGTGAATGCTGTATTATGTTGTAAAACATGACTTATCTAGCTTGTGAATGTGACAATACGAAAGCATTATTTATCTGTTATTTTTGTTTTATCTGTTTTTTTAAACCATAGAAACTTTCATAATCTTCCTCCTCCTCCTCCTCCTCCTCCTCCTCCTCCTCCTCCTCCTCCTCCTCCTCCTCCTCCTCCTCCTCTTCTTCTTCTTCTTCTTCTTCTTCTTCTTCTTCTTCTTCTTCCTCCTCCTCCTCCTCTTCCTCCTCCTCCCTTTCTTCTTCTTCTTCTTCTTCTTCTTCTTCTTCTTCTTCTTCTTCTTCTTCTTCTTCTTCTCCTCCTCCTCCTCCTCCTCCTCCTCCTCCTCCTCCTCCTCCTCCTTCTCTTCTTCTTCTTCTTCTTCTTCTTCTTCTTCTTCTTCTTCTTCTTCTTCTTCTTCTTCTTCTTCTCTCTCCTCCTCCTCCTCCTCCTCCTCCTCCTCCTCCTCCTTCTCTTCTTCTTCTTCTTCTTCTTCTTCTTCTTCTTCTTCTTCTTCTTCTTCTTCTTCTTCTTCTTCTTCTTCTTCTCCTCCTCCTCCTCCTCCTCCTCCTCCTCCTCCTCCTCCTCCTCCTCCTCCTCCTCCTCCTCCTCCTCCTCCTCCTCCCATATCCAACATTGGACATTGGCAATCATGTTGGTGATCCTATTTTTATCAACAGCTGAATGAAAAAGGGCAGCTGAGTTTTGTCTCAACCAGTCCCTTAGATTTTGAAGCCATGATGTTCTTCTTCGGCCTGGAACTTGTCTGAACCTTGAATCTTTCATTGGAGGATTAAGTGAAGGATGTGGGTGTCGCATCCCATGTCTGAAATATTCTAATTTCCACTTTTTAATGGTTTTGGTGATTTCCCTTGACTTTCCCAGGCAGCTTATCACCTCCTCGTTTCTGATTTTGTCAACCCAGTTTATCTGTAACAGCCACCCGTAAATCCACATTTCAAATGCTTCTGGTCTTTTCAAATGACTTTCTGTCCGAAACCAAGTCTCCACTCCATACTTTTCCCACTTTCAATATCTTGCAACGAAGGATTTTACTATTTATTTTTTTAAAAATACACACCCCCATTTTGTCTAGAGGTAACTCTGGGCAGCTCACAAGCCCCATTCTAATTGTATCCCCCAGATTTCAGACCATTAACATAAATATTTGTCGTGCCCCTGGTGGACACTGACTCTGAGGGAGGGGAGAAATAGCCGACAGGGAATGGAGCTGTGGCTCCGGAGGTTGTGGAGGAGGCTGGGGAAAGGCAGAGGCCGGCTGGGCAGTCAGAGGAAGAACCAGGTCCATCCCCTCTTCATCCTAGGACATGCAGGGTGGAATGGAGAAGGAAACAACTTGGCTTACGAGAGAGGAAGCGGCCATGATCCCCCTCATTGATTGCAGCTGGGGAGAATAGTATATAAGAGGGATGGTTAAAACACAGCGTTGCCAGAAGCAAAGCGTGTTTTATTTTGGGCTGAAGTTACCTTGGTTGGCATCCTTACAACAGACTGTGCCTTGTTATCTCCTTGAAGTTGGTAATTACTTATCCTGGTCCGTTGTGGAATTTCCTTCATTGTAGTTTGTTTTGGTTTTTTATTTCACCTCTATCTGCTCATTAAGTTTGGACTGTATGGCTTTCTTTTGAAGACTATTTTTGCATAAGTTTTATCTCCAACTGAGAATTATTGAACAGTAGGGCCAAGTTGGAGACATTAAAAGACACTTATTTACGTTTTGGATTTTGTTACGTTTGTGTTACAGTCCGGGTCATCCAAATATGTCTAGAACTTCTTTTAATGTGAATCACCCTGCTTTTCATTTGCTGCTTCCCACATTTTTCCCAAATTGAAATACAGGTAGTGCTCGACTTGCAACAGTTCATTTAGTGACCATTTGAAGTTATGAAAGCACCGAAAAGAGTGACTTATGACCATTCTCACACTTAACGATCATTGCAGCATCCCCATGCTTACGTGATCAAAATCCGGCCATTTGGCCACTGACTCGTATTTATGACCTTTGCAGCATCCTGCGGTTATATGATCCCCTTTTGTGACCTCCTGAAGAGCAAAATCAGTAGGGAAATTCTATTCACTTAACAACCTTTTCATTAATTTCACAATTGCAAATGACTCACTTAAGAATGGTGATGAGAAAGGTCATAAAACAGGGCAAAATTAACTTAGCTAGCTGCCTTGCACAGCAGCAGAAATGTCGAGCTCAATTATGGTCGTAAGTCGAGGATTATCTGCATTCAGATTTTCCTGATTTAAACTCTTTCTGAAACTGAACTTCACTGTTTAACTGACATTTCTAGTCATGTACCTTTTTCTGCCCTTTTAGCATTTTTGATCGGGGGAAAAAATAAACGGTGAATTTTGCTATTAACAAGCGGGGCATTATGAATCTGATGAGAGGAGGATCCCAAATGTATTTCAAGTGGAATTAATTCGTAGTTCTACTTCTTAATAATTCCCTCAATACTGTCCAACTATTACAAAGTCTGCACTACTATTACTGTTAATCTTCTCATCGCTCCTTATCAGCCGTCCCCTCCCACTTGCAACTGTATGACTGTAACTTTGTGGCTTGTATCCTTACGATTTATATTGATTATTTCCTAGTATCATTTGATTGCTTATTATACTCTATGACTATAATTAATTGTTGCACCTGATGATTCTTTTCTCTTGACTAATGTATCTTTTCTTTTATGTGTATACTGAGAGCATTTGAACCAAGACAAATTCCTTGTGTGTCCAATCATACTTGGCCAATAAAGAATTCTATCCTATTCTATTCCTTATTCTATTCCTTATTTTATTCTTCATTCCAATATTCTATTCTATTCTACTATATTCTATTCTATTCCTTATTCTATTCCTTATTTTATTCTTCATTCCAATATTCTATTCTATTCTATTCTATTCTATTCTATTCTATTCTATTCTATTCTATTCTTTCTATTCTAATTGTACCCTTTGACTATTATTAAGTATTGTACCTGATGATTCTTGATTGTTGATGAATATATGTTTTCTTTTATGTACACTGAGAGTATTTGCACCAAGACAAATTCCTTGTGTGTCCAATCACACCAATTCTATTCTATTCTATTCTATTCTATTCTATTCTATTCTATTCTATTCTATTCTATTCTATTCTATTCTATTCTATTCCCAATTCGGTACATTTCGGAATGCACGTATAGACCTATTTTCTTCTGTGGAAGACAAAACAAGCGGGCTCTCATGACGTTCTCTGGTAAAATTCATTGCTCCAAGTGATAGATCAAATTTCCCACTTCCCAGAGTTTACACCTCTGTTGATGCCTTTGCATTGGCCATCACTCAACAATTCCATCTTGATACAGATATGCCCTTAGGTAACTTAAAATCAGGATGACTGATGGAGTACCTCCACATTTATTGACCTGGTCAGTTACTAGGAGCATCAGAAGAGATAGCGAGATAAAGGGAATGTATTTTTTGGCTGCCTATGGGTGAACCTTCTCCAGTAAATCTCAAAGAAACCTACACTTTATCTTTGAAGCACCCACTGAGATCCTCTTTCTTTTTGTCTCTCCACTCAGGCCCTCCTCGCACGAATATTAATAGGTATTAATATTCTTTTCTCAATCTGCATGCTTTTGCATTATTTTTAATCTCCTGCTGTTGTGGTTCTGCAGTGCACGTTGGAAACTATCTTGAGACACTTTTGCATAAGAAGTAGGTTATTTCCATCTTGCAATTCATATTTTGCATTATTGCATTTGTATTATTGTGTCAAGGTTTCCCAATTCTTGTAATAGAATATAATAGAATTCTTTATTGGCCAAGTGTGATTGGACACACAAGGAATTTGTCTTGATGCAAATGCTCTCAGTGTACATAGAAGAAAAAATACATTTGTCAAGAGTCAAGAATCATCAGATACAACACTTAACGATAGTCATAGGGTATAATAAGCAATCAACAGTCAATGTAAATCGTAAGGATACAAGCGACAAAGTTACAGTCATACAGTTACAAGTGGAGGGGATGGGTGATAAGGAATGATGGCAAGATTAACAGTAATAATAGTGCAGACTTAGTAAATAGTTGGACAGAGGGAATTATTTGTTTAGCAGAGTGATGGTGTTAGGGAAAAAACTCCCCTTGTGTCTAGTTGTTCTGGTGTGCAGGGCTCTACAGCGTCGTTTTGAGGGTAGGAGTTGAAACAATTTATGTCCAGGATGTGAAGGGTCTGTAGATACTTTCACAGCCCTCTTTTTGACTCATGCAGTATACAAGTCCTCAATTGAAGGCAGGTGGGTAGTAATTGTTTTTTCTGCAGAATATTGTTTTGTCACAGAGTAAAATCTTCCTCGTGCCAGTTGAATTGCAGTGCCACTAAAACAAGGGATTAGGGTTTTCACTTGAAATTGGCACAGTATTAAAAGCATCAAAAGCCATTTGTTCCACGGAAGCCTTCCTGGTATGGAAAACGTTGGCCCGAAGATATGATGCTCCTTGCAAAACCGCTGAAAACAGTGAATAATTTTCCAGGGTTTTCATCCTCAACTGTTCAGAGACGAGCCATGGAGAAAGCAAAAAATAAATAAATAAAAAGATAGGAGTTGTTGAATTGAAAGCCACGCTATGAAATATAGGCGGTGTGCAGCTGGGACAATTTTTCTTGTCACTACGAACATGTGATGGGGGCAATCACATTCCTCTGACAGTTGCAATTGATGAGTTTGCAGGCAAACCAAAAATCAGTTCTTCTTTTTCTTCTTTTTTTAAACCAAAGACAAAGCTGTGGCAGTTTGATAGGTGGAGAAATTGTAATGTTTTGCAAAAAGTGGGGGGAAAAACCCCAGACTCTGCTTTTTAGGAAACCTGCCGAGAAGGTCTCAGCACAATTATCTCAGAAGCTGGAGATGTTGCAGGCCCAATAATGTAAGGAAAATAAAACTGCTGTGTGGTGTTTTTTTCCCAGCAGAACAACTGATGCCGGTTGAAAAACTCTGGCAGGGGAGGTATGTACACTCTAATATTCGCTTGGCAAGATAACATGCTCGACATCCCAAGATAGAAAGAGCTGCCTGTGGGTTAGAGAACAAATAAAAATATACGATTATCATCAAGAGGGTAAAAGAATTGAAATGGAAAAAAAGGGGGGTCACACAGCCAAGAAGAAATGAAGGCAGCAGGTGGACCTAGGGAGTCATAGAATCATTCATCACTGGAAGCTATCAAGAAGAGACTGGACTGCCATCTGTCAGAAATGGTGTAGGGGCTCCTGCTTTGGCAGGAGGTTGGACTAGATGACCTACAATGTCCCTTCCAACTCTGCTATTCTATATTCAATGGAACAGAAATTGCCTTCTGAGAGAACTAGGTATGCCTCTGTTATTGAAGAGAAGGAGAGGACATGAGAGCAGTCTACCAATATTTGAGGGGGTGCTACAGAGAGGAGGAGGGGGTCAAGCTATTTCCCAAAGCACCTGAAGGCCAGATAAGGAACAATGGATGGAAACTGATCAAGGAGAGATTCAACCTGGAAATAAGGAGGAACAATCAACCCATGGAACAAAAGTTGCCTTCAGAAGTTGTGGGAACTTCATCCCTGGAGGCTTTGATGAAGAGACAGGACTGCCATCTGTCAGGAATGGTGTAGGGTCCCCTGCTTGGGCGGGGGGTTGGACTAGATGACCTACAAGGTTCCTTCCAACTCTGTTAATCTGTTAGATCTGTTAGTCTTAGAGCTGCCACGGTTGGACACGTGGGAGTTAGATTAATGAACCTCAAAAGTCTAGGGAAGAGAAGGACCAGGGGAGACAGGATAGCAGTGTTCTAATATTTGAGGGGCTGCTACAGAGAGGGGGACAAGCTATTTTCCAAGGGACTTGAAGGCCAGACAAGGAATAATGGGTAGAAACTGAAAAAGGAGAGAGATTCAATCTGGAAATAAGGAGGAATTTTCTGACAGTGAGAACAATCAACCCATGGAACAGAAGTTGCCTTCGGATGTTGTGGGACCTTCATCACTGGAAGTTTTCAAGAAGAGATTGGACTGTCATATGTCAGAAATAGTGTAGGGTCTCCTGTTTGGGACTAGATGACCGACAAGGTCCCTTCCAACTCTGTTCATCCATTAAAAAAGAATAGATCCCACTTGATCAAAAGTGACCAGGAAAGAGATCTAAAACAAGGTGGATTGACGACATCAGCAAGCATGGTGGAATCAACTGGCAAAAGAAAGCTCAGGGTTGGAAACATGCGGAAGAGGCCTTCATCCTACAGTGGGTAAACAATGGCTTTTTTTTCCTCATGATGACCGTTTCTGAATTTTGGCCTTGAAATGGAAAAGAATGAAAGTTTGATTTTGGGTTTTATCGATTAGATTGATAGATCTTTATAGAGTGGTGCAGCTGCCTAGAAGTGGAACTCTTGCCTCAGGGGAGGCTAAGAGTTCGATCCTAGATAGAGGCAGGTATTCCTTTCTCTGGGCTTAATGAGAATATATCTGCTGGACAAAAACTCTGCATTGGCGACAGGAAGGGCATCAGGCCAGTAAACACTCAGCTGCATTCAATTGCCCCGGCTATGTCTCCCTGAGTATCTTCGTGGTCACTGGAAGTCAAAAACAACTTGATGGCACGTAATCAATCACACACACATACACACACACACACACACACACACCAAAAAAGAAACCTCTGTAAGAGATGACCAGGCTGAGCCAGAGGGAAGCGTCAAACACATCATCAGTCTCGAGCCTCTTCACACCCACAAGAGATCTAAGCCCCACCCATCTTGAATTCCATTGGCTCTTATCCGTTGCCAATTAGCTTTGACCGTTAGTAGTTCAGACCAGCGGTGGGATTAACAATCGGTTTGGTGAACATGAACGGTGCATTTGAAAAATAGCAAGAAAACTTACCTTTTACAGCAGCCCCGGTGAGTAAAAACAGCTGCCATGCGGCAATCCACGCCACCAAGCTGACCAGCTGGGCTTCAAACAAAGGAAATCTAGGACAGACTAGCACAGGGGCTGGTGGGCGGGGCCAACTCACTGCCGGAGCTACCGATTTGGGCGAATCCATCCATACCGGCTGAATCCCATCCCTGGGTCAGATCCTTGTATGGTGTTAGCATTCAAAAATAGCATGTATTCATTTGAAGCACCATTGACTCCTGACGTCCTGTGCATCACAATCTCACATCTATCCGTGGCACCGCTCCTCTCATTCTTGCAGAGCCACAAACTGTGTTTCCCTCCACCCCCGCCCTTTCGCACAAGCAATCTTCCCAATTGGCTCATGGTAGGGGGTGCAACACCTCAACCGAGAGAGCGACACTCTACCTCCCCACGTGTTCTTGGAGGGACGAAAAACACGACACCAACGCACGTTCAAACCATCTTTGGAAAAATGCTGTGTCTGCAGGGAGCCTGGCTTCCCGCATGTGGAAAGAAAAGTTTCTGTCCGTGGGACATGATAAGACAATTGCTTATGTGTGAAAGGTCCCCGCTGGGCTTGAATTCAGCTCACCTGTCAATCTCTCTCTCTTGGCTCTCGCAAAAGAAACAGTCTTGGTGAGTAATGACAGACAGCAGGTAGCATCCCCAAATGTCTAAAGAAAGGAAGTGATGTCTTTACCCACTGTGGGATCACCTGGTCTCAGAATTAGTTGTTGAACCCATCCATCCCTTGTTTTTTGTTCACTATCCCCCCCAAAAGTCAGGGCAGACCAAAACTCTAAAGTTCCTAAATTTGTTATGGAGATTCTCGGTTATCCAGGTCATGGTTGTCTTAAAGGTGCTTTTTTTTTTTTTTCAAGAGCCAACTGGACTTTCTGGTTTTTCTTTGAAGATGTTTCGCTTCTCATCCAAGAAGCTTCTTCAGCTCTGACTGGATGGTGGGGAACGCAAGGATTGATACTCCTTGCAGACAGCTGGTCATTTGCATCCTTTTAGAGGGTCGTTGAGGCCACTTGGAGGTTTATCTGTGTCTTCAGGGTCACCTGAGTAGTTGGAACCATTGAAAAGACGGGATTGGATAACAGACACAGATGGGTACGACATCACCTATCTCTAATCCACGATGTCAACTCATAAAACATTTTGTACACACATTTTATAGTTGTCAACAGAAAGAAGGGGGGGAAGTTTCAAAGAGGAGGCAGCAGTGTGGAATTGAAAGTACATTCCATTCATATTTTCTTCAAAGACTGATTAGATGACTGAAGTTTCTGCTGGGGAAAAAAATCTAATTGGCGAGCATGATTGATGACTCTTGGCTATGGATGTGTTTTGTTGGATGATACACCCAGAGGGGTGGGGGGGAAAGCCAGGGTCAAGGGTGACAGTGAATTACATATCTCAGAGTTGGCTACAGCTAGTCTAATGCTGGCATGTTAACTTCTAATAAATCCTTTGAAGTTTTGGGAGTGTGGCTCGAGGCTCATGATTTAATTGGAGTAACTGCAGGAATCCTGACACACAACACAATCCTTTCAACAATTCCAAGAAGGCTGCACACTCATTTGTACCACTCAGGTGACCCTGAAGACACAGACAAACCTCCAAGTGGCCTCAACGACCCTCTAAAACAGGGGTCTCCAACCTTGGCTGTGGAACTCTGGGAGTTGAAGTCCGCCAGGCTTCCAGGAGCCAAGGTTGGAGACCCCTGCTCTAAAAGGATGCAAATGACCAGCTCTCTGCAAGGAGCATCAATCCTTCCATTTGCCACCATCCAGCCAGAGCTAAACAAGCTTCTTGGATGAGAAGTGAAACATCTTCAAAGAAAAACCCGAAAGTCTAGTTGCCTCTTGAAAAAAAAAGCACCTTTGGGTCTAAAGTTCCTATACTGCTCAGACTAGAATGAATGGCAAAGAAGAAGCTGGTATATTATTTGTAGCTCAGGGTTGAATTGTGGAGTCCTTGACACCCTGTGAGCCTGGTGGTTTTTGGAAGACGTTTTATTACCAAACTAGATAACATAGCCAATGTTAGTAAGGAATGGGGTTTGCTCTAGCGCTGATGGTGTTACCTGGTTTGGTGATGAAAAGTCTGCAAGTAAGCGGAATGAGACAACTGGTCATGGCCAACTTGCCATGGCCAACTCACTGCAGGACAATACAACAATTCAACTTAATTATTTAAAATAATTCAAACATCATTTCAGTTTTTCTCCTTCACATTTCATTTTGTCCTTCCTTTTGCATCCTATCTTTAATGATTCTAGTCGATAACAAATAGAGTTGTTGTGTAACACTTGTCCTGTGGTGAGTTGTCTTGCAGCGAGTTGGCCATGATGATTTGGCCATGGGAAGTTGTTCTAGACCTGGAAGAAAAATTGCCAAGCCCAGAGAGCACCGAGCCCCTCACCCCAAATTTGGATTCTCCAACCATCCATGACTGCTTTCTTGAACCAATTTGTTGAACCTCTTCAAAGTGTTTTGGAAGCTGTGTTCCCACGACCTGGACAATCCATTAGAAGGTGATTCTTTGGATATTTATTGGCACTTTCTTCTTGTCCAATTCTTTCTCACAAAGCCACTTCTACCTGCCTTCACTTTATCAGCCTCTGTCCCAGCGAAAACCAAACAGGTCAGTTTTATTCCACTTATTTGACATTTTCCATCGGCATTTATCTTAAAGAGACACATCCAGATCATAGACTGCAGCTTAAACTCCACTGCAACAATTTTCAGCCACAGTTTGTTCACTGTATATAAGAACCAGCTATTATCTCCTCCATTTGACACCAGAAAGTCGAGTTGATGCTATTGGCAGAATCGTTCCTGCGAATAAAGAGACAGTGGACTTTCGGATTTTGAGGATTTTGATGTATTCTTTTTTTCAGCCTGCGTCTTTTGGCTGCTTATTCCAGACTGAAATGTATTTAAATATAACCTTGAATACCTGATGTGCATGTCTAGGTGTGTATCCTTAAACATAATTACTTCCTGCATGTTTGTAAAAAGGGAGGGCCCTCAGTGCTCTCTGAGATGGGCTGTTTTCTTACAAAGGTTTCACAGATGATGCTAGTTTGGGTAATGAAACGTCTGCAAGAAAACCACCAAGCTCAGAGAGCACCAAGGACCCCACACTCCTCTTCCTCCTTGTCCTCCTCTTCTTCCTCCTCCCTTTTAGTCTGATAAAGTTACCTAGTTTGGGTAATGAAACCAACCAACCTCAGAGAGTACCAAGGGCGCCTCATTTCAACCCTATGCTACATATTATTCTCCTGTTTTGGAAGCCTATCTATTTCCTTTTGCATGGTTTGGAGGGTTCTGAAAACTGCACTGCAAAGTAGAAGGTTCCCCCAAAGTGACCAGATATTGAGATAAGAGAGCTCAGGAACTTCAAGCCAAAGAGAGCTTAGGGGCAAAAGATCTGCCTGAGGTTTAAAAACGCACAGGTTAATAGCAATAACACTTAGCACGTAGACTTATCTGCTGCTTCACAGTGCTTTACACAGTCCCCTTTAAGCGTTTACAATGTTAACCTCTTGCCTCCAACAATCTGGCTCCTCATTTTCACCGACCTCGGAAGGATGGAAGGCTGAGTCAACCTCTAATCCTTAAGCCAGTCAGGATCGAGCTCCTGGCAGTCGGCAGAGTCAGCCTGCAATACTGCATTCTAACAGGAAGGAAGGAAGGAAGGAAGGAAGGAAGGAAGGGGAAGGAAGGAAGGAGAGAGAGGGGGAGGGAGGGAGGAAAAAAGAAAAAAGGGAGGGAGGGAGGGAGGGAGGGAGGGAGGGAGGGAGGGAGGAAGGAAAAAAGGAAGGAAGGAAGGAAGGAGCAATAGCACTCAAACTTATATACTACCTTACTTTTACAGCCCTCTTTAAGCAGTTTATAGAGTCAGCCTCTTGCCCCCAACAATCTGTGTCCTCATTTTACCCACCTCAGAAGGATGGAAGGCTGAGTCAACCTCTAATCCTTAAGCCAGTCAGGATCGAGCTCCTGGCAGTTGGCAGAGTCAGCCTGCAATACTGCATTCTAACAGGAAGGAAGGAAGGAAGGAAGGGGAAGGAAGGAAGGAAAGAGAGAGGGAGGGAGGGAGGGAGGAAAAAAGAAAAAAGGGAAGGAAAGAAGGAAGGAAGGAAGGAAAGAAGGAAGGAAGGAAAGAAGGAAGGAAGGAAGGAAGGAGCAATAGCACTCAAACTTATATACTACCTTACTTTTACAGCCCTCTTTAAGCAGTTTATAGAGTCAGCCTCTTGCCCCCAACAATCTGTGTCCTCATTTTACCCACCTCAGAAGGATGGAAGGATGAGTCAAACCTTGAGCCTGTGAGATTCAAACTGCTGGCAGCCGGCAGCCGGCAAAAGTAACCTGCAGTACCATGTTCTAACCATTGCGCCACCCCGGCTCTTAAGCAGTATGTTGTAATCAGACTGCCTTGTCATTGGATACAAGGTTTCCCCAGGTTCTGATTTCAGCCATTACGTGGTGGGTTGTCCCAGCCCAGCTGGCTCATGGGGGGGGGGGGTGTCAGTGGCTTTACACATCCAGCTGGCATGGAAATTACCAGCGTGGCAGAAAAGTGCCAGAAGACCCTTCTGTGATACACCAGAAGGGTTTGGAATGACCCTGCCTCCTGCTTTTATCCGCACTCCACCTTTCCTTTCCTGCTGCGGCTGAGTCAGCCTTTAGGGAAACACCGTCACGTCCTCCTGATAACTATTTTGGTTTCTCCTTTCCTCTCTAGTTCCTGACATTGTGTGTAACGACCCAGCCGCGCTGCTACCCAGACCACCAACGCCTGGCCATCCTTGCCCTATTGTGTCGGGTCAGCCTAGACCGGAATCTGCGGAAGCAGCCCCTGATAGATCTGCAACAACTGTTGCTAGTTCTGCTTGAAGGCATCCAGAAATGGGAGGAAACGGTAAGGGTCACAGAACCAGCTGCCATTTTGGTTTTCTCCTGAACCCGCCCATCGCAGCACCTTCAGAGGGGAGGTCAGAGTTTGGGACTGGCACAGTTAGCATCCACATGCAAGCTGACACGTGTCCAAAGGATCATGATGCTGCCATGCCACTTCTGATCATTCATGCTGGTTAGCATGAACTTGAAAGCCAACGGTGAAATGCTACCAGGTCATCCCAGTTCATCCAAACCAGTAGTTAAAAAAAAAAAAAAATTACTCCGATGATCAGCTGAGCAGATAAAGAAGAGAAAAGCTGTTGGAGCACATCACATCCTCAAGTCATAACCTCCTCCTCCTAAGCCTTCCTAGAATTCCCCTCCTTCTCAAATCCCTGAGCGATGATTGTGGCAAATTCAGCTTTTTGGTTTGGGAGAATATAGATCAGGTTTACAACCTCATGAGCCTCAGTTTATAACCTAATGAGCCACAAAAAGGAAGCCCCGTGCTTCAATTAATTCAGAAGACCTGCCTTCACGCAACACTCTAGACTGGATCCCAAGAGTTACTTGTGGCTCAACATTTTCTGGGAAATGCTGTTTTTGTGACTTGGTTTCACACAGCATCAGTGATAAAATGGTAAAGGTTTGGACTGGTTTCTCCAAGTTGGTAGCAAAAATTGCTACCGGTTGAGCCTAACCAGTAGTAAAAAAAAAAAAAAAAAAGCTCTGATGATCAGCTGAGCGGATAAAGAAGAGAAAAGTGCCTCTGCACTTTTTCTCTTCTTTATCCTCTCAGCTGATTGGTGCAGCAGAGCCTTAGCTGGTATTTGGAAAGCTGTGAAGGCATGGGCAAAGTCCGCCATCACCAAACCAATAGGGAAACTGGTAGTAATGATGCAAGCCCACACATGTCCAAATGACTGTGATGCTGCCATGTCATTTTGGTCATTCTAGTGAAACATGAAAGAGACCAGGTGTGGGATTAAAAAAATTTTTAACAACCGGTTCTGTAGGCGTGACTAGGTGGGCATGGCTAGGTGGCCATGGTCATGTGACTGGGTGGGCATGGCTTCTTCTTCTTTTTGCAGCACCCCCTCCCCCCCTTTTTTGGATCTCCTGGACCTCAGGGAAGCCCCAGGAAGGCAAAAATCAAAACGCTGGGGGGTGTGTGTGTGCATTAAACTCCCCCCCCCACATGCCCCTTTTTGCCTCCTGGGCCTCAGGGAAACCTCCTGGGCGAAGCAGTAAGACAGTGAGAGGGATCCTGGCACAGCTGATCGTCGGAAAAGCTGATCGTTGGAAGACAGCACCAAAGAAATACCTTAAGGAATGACTGGACGGGGTAGAATGCAGTCAGCAATGAAAGGCATGCACGATAAGGACTGACTGGCAGGGAAGGGAGGGGCAGCCAGAGGGCACTATTTGCCGATTGTCCGAACTACCCAGAATCGTAACAACCGGTTCTATGGAACCGATTCGAACCGGTAGAATCCTACCCCTGAAAGAGTCTGCCATTGGCCTTTTTCTTATGAATGCCAGACGAGCGTCAACACTTAGCCGACGATGCCACTTTCCCTGCTTCCCACTTCTGTTCCTGGGAAAATTAATGGACTGCCTTGAAGAGCAGAAGAAGCTCTCAACCGACTTGGATACTGGGCCCTATCTAACAAAATGAAATTCAGTGAAGAATTTCTCTCTTCCCCAGCAGGTGTGTTAAATTCAATGTCGAGAAAAGGTTTTACACTTGGGCAGAAATTAAAAACAAAAGAACAAAAGTAGAAGTACAGATTAAATGAAAACTGGCTCAATAGCAGTAACTCTGAGAGGGATCTTGAAGTCCTACTGGACAATCCCATAAATATGAGGCAGCTGTGTGCAGCAGCAGCCCAAACAACCAATACAATCCTAAATTGCATTAACAGAGAGAGAGAATAAAAATAATGGGAAGTATTCGTACCACTTTATAAAGCCTTAGTAAGACTACATTTGGAATACTGCTGCATCCAGGCTTGGTCACTATCTTATTTAAAAAGATGTAGAGACTTTGGAAAAAGTGCAGAGAAGAGCAACCAGGATGATGAGGGGGACCGGAGGCTAAAACATACAATGAACGGTTGCAGGAACTGGGCTTGGCTAGTCTAGGGAAGAGAAGGACCAGGGGAGACATGAGAGCAGTCTTCCAATATTTGAGGGGCTGCCACAGAGAGGAAGAAGGGGTCAAGCTATTTTCCAAATCCTCTGAAGGCCAGACAAGGAATAATGGATGGAAACTGAACAAGGAGAGAGATTCAATCTGGAAATAAGGAGGGATTTCCTGACAGTGAGAACAATTAACCAGTGGAACAGCTTCTCAAGAAATGTGGCTGCTCCATCACTGGAAGATTTTAAGATGAGATTGGATAGCTATTTGTCCAGAATTGTATAGGGTCTTTTGCTTGAGCAGAGGGTTGAACTAGACGACCTCCAAGGTCCCTCCCATCTCTGTTACTCAGTTATTGTGTTATTCCGCCGCAGCAGGATGAGATGCTGAGATCTGTCACAATACACACTGATTATTCTAAAGAGAAGTTGCTTACACAAAGAGTTTGAGACAAGATGGATTCTCCACCCAGCTTCACTCACTTCCAACTTCTCAAATCCCCCCTAGACCATCTGAGCAGACAAAGTGCTTTCCATTTGGTGCTAAGTGTCAAATAGATTGCTGTTTCTCCTCCTGAGATCTGTGTTCTTTTAACAGAAAGAAAAATGATGGAGGGGAGCTTTGTGTATTTAATTTATTCCATCACAAGGCAGTTAGAGGAATAGGAGCCCAACGAGAATCTTAAAAATTCTACAGCAAAGCCTTTGAAAAGAGGCTCACACTGACACAGAAGGAATCTATGGTGGACTCCTAGATATCATAGGTAATCCTTGTATTAATATAGAATAGAATTAGATTAGACTCTATTTTCTGTTTCTGTTCTTCTATTCTCGTATTCTCATATTGTACAATACAATTCGAGAATAGAATAGAATAATAGAAATAGAAAACAAAGTAGAATACAATAGAATAGAAGAATAGAATAGAATAGAAGAATAGAAATAGAGTGGAGTAGAGTAGAGTAGAATAGAATACTAGAATAGAAATAGAAAATAGAATAGGAATAGAATAGAACGTTGGAAAATAGAATGGAAGACAAGACAAGACAAGACAAAAGAATAACAGAGTTGGAAGGGACTTCTGGAGGTGTTCTACTCCATCCCCCTGCTCAGGCAGGAGATCCTGTACCATTTCAGACAAATGATTGTTCAATTTATTCTTAAAAACTTCCAGTGTTGGAGCATTCACAACTTCTGGAGGCAAGTTGTTCCACTGGTTAATTGTTCTAACATGTCAACATGTCATTCTAACATGTAAGTTGTAGAATAATATTAAATAGGAAGGGTCCCATTTGCCAGCAGCGTCTACTCTTTTTTGCTTTTTTGCTTTTATTGCAACCTTTGGAGTCCTTCTGCAGCCAACAGACGTGCTGCTGAAATTTATTTTTTCCTGGGAAATTTCAGCCCTTTTTTATGTCGGAGATTTGATGCCACGTGTTGCTGCCCTGCTTTTCTCTGCCACTCAGCCAATGGCATCTCCCGTTTAGCTTCTTAATTAATTTTATGGCTTAATAAACCCCCCTGGCAAAGGCTTGGATGCCTCCGTTCCCTGCTGAGCTTGGCAGAACGGCTAGCATTGCTTGATCTGGCTCTCTTTGCTCAGCTAAGCTCGCCACAACCCGCTGAGTCGAAGCATTGAGGCTGCTCCAAAGGCTTGAATGTTGAACCCGATCCAAGCCTGAAAAGAAATCCCCAGCATTTGAATGCATTGGTGGCTTTATTGCTATTCATGAGCCCTGAATCTGAACACGAGGCATTGTTTGCCTTGAGGGAACGTTCTAAGACAGGGGTCTCCAACCTTGGCAACTTTAAGCCTGGCGGACTTCAACTCCCAGAATTCACAGTGTTTTACAGCCCTCTCTAAGTGGTTTACAGAGTCAGCCTCTTGCCCCCAACCATCTGGGTCCTCATTTTACCCACCTCGGAAGGATGGAAGGCCGAGTCAACCTTGAGCCGGTCAGGATCAACTGTTGGCAGTGTGCAGAAGGAGAGAAGGAAGGAAGGGAGGGAGGGAGGGAGGGAGGAAGGAAGGAAGGAAGGAAGGATAATAGCAATAGCACTTAGACTTATATACCACTTCACAGTCCTTTTACAGCCCTCTCTAAGCTGTTTACAGAGTCAGCCTCTTGCCCCCAACCATCTGGGTCCTCATTTTACTCACCTCGGAAGGACGGAAGGCTGAGTCAACCTTGAGCCGGTCAAGATCAACTGTTGGCAGTGTGCAGAAGGAGAGAAGGAAGGAAGGGAGGGAGGGAGGGAGGGAGGGAGGAAGGAAGGAAGGAAGGAAGGAAGGAAGGATAATAGCAATAGCACTTAGACTTATATACCACTTCACAGTCCTTTTACAGCCCTCTCTAAGCTGTTTACAGAGTCAGCCTCTTGCCCCCAACCATCTGGGTCCTCATTTTACTCACCTCGGAAGGACGGAAGGCTGAGTCAACCTTGAGCCGGTCAAGATCAACTGTTGGCAGTGTGCAGAAGGAAGGAAGGAAGGAAGGAAGGAAGGAAGGAAGGAAGGAAGGAAGGAAGGAAGGAAGGGGAAGGGAAGGGAAGGAAGGAAGGACAATAGCAATAGCACTTAGACTTATATGCCACTTCACAGTCCTTTTACAGCCTTCTCGAAGCAGTTTACAGAGTCAGCCTATTCTCCCCCAACAATCTGGGTCCTCATTTTACCCACCTCAGAAGAATGGAAGGCTAAGTCAACTTTGAGCTGGTCAGGATCGAACTGCAGGCAGTGGGCAGACTTACTCTAGGACAGGTCTCCAAACTTGGCAGCTTTAAGACTTGTAGACTTCAGTTCCTAGAATTCTCCAGCCAGCCAGCATTCTGGGAATTGAAGTCCACCAGGCTTAAAGTTGCTTAGGTTAGAGATCCCTGTTTTAAGATGGATAATCTCTGTTCACACCATGGACTTAATGGCTGCCAACTGGCTGGCAGAAAACCTCCCTTGGGCCCCCTTCAAGCTCCATGTCCTCTTGGATTTGTTTATTTATAGTTTCAATCAAAATAAAGAAAGAAACAAACAAACAGGAAGCTTAGCAAGGTGTAGCGCAAAAGGTGAAGCTCGCCAGGCTCCAAATATAGTCTAGAGGCAATATCAAAAAAAAAAAAAAAAAAGAATGAAAATAACAAGTGGCTGCACTCCAGTGTTTTATTTGGAAGCTTGCCTGGGCAGCTCATGTCCAGGGAAGGGGGGGTAGGGGGAATGAGAGAGAGAGAGAGAGAGAGAGAGAGAGGCAGCTTTGATAGATAGGTCTTTTTACCTCTCATGCCCAGTGCAGCAGTAGCAGTAGCCCTTAGACTTATATACAGCTCCATGGTGCTTTTACAGCCCTCTCTAAGCAGTTTTTACAGAGTCAACCTCTTCCCCCACTCCCCCAACAATCTGGGTCCTCATTTTACCCACCTTGGAAGGATGGGAGACTGAGCCAACCTTGAGCCAGTCAGGATCAAACTTCCTGGCTGTGGGCAGAGTCAGCCTGCAATGCTGCAGTCTAACCACTGTGCATCATGGATGGATGGATGGATGGATGGATGGATGCCAGGCAGGCAGGCAGGAAGGAAGGAAGGAAGGAAAATAGCAATAGACTTATATACTTCTTCACAATGATTTACAGTCCTCTCTAAGCGATTTAGAGTCAGCCTCTTGCCCCCAACAATCTGGGTCCTCAATTTACCCATCTCGGAAGGCTGAGTCAACCTTAAGCTGGTCAGAATCGAACTGCTGGCTGTAGACAGAATTAGCAATTACTGCATTCCAACCACTGCACCACAAGGGCTCCTTTGCACCAGCAGCTGTTCCCTGGGAGAACTTAGAAAATTTCAAATATGTCCAATCTTGCCAAAACCTTGCTACCTGTTGATCTGTGGTATGGATCGTTCTTCTTAATCAATGATACTTGGTCCCTACTTAAAGAAATTGGGATGAGCTAAGTCTGCATGAAGTTCGGCATCAACTAAGAGAAGACAGAAGTCCTAGATTCTTGATTATGGTACAGTCTTACCCATACTTTAATGGGAATAGTTCCTGTAAAAGCAGTCGGCCTTCTCAAGGATCTTCCAAAGGCTGAAGGTTTCAAACTTCTTCTTTTCTCAAAACTCTCTGGGTCTTCATGGGAGTAGACACTTAGTTCCTGGTGCCATATCTGGTTTTCTAAGGGGCTGTTTCACGCAATCTCTTCCCCAACAGGTGAGCATACAGCATTGCATCATCTGAGTAGAAGTGTCAACTCGCTTCTGCTCATCCCCCACGAAACACCCACCAATCTCACAAGAGATAAAGAAAAACCAAGCTTCATTTTTTTAAAAAGAATGCAAGTCATGGATATCCAGCTTGAAAATCCCAGAACTGTTAATGTGAAAAAGCTGCAGGAGCTAAAAGTGTTGGTTCGTCCAATTAAAATCTGTGGCATTTTGCTAATTGGGTCTAGTAAGAAATCCAAGAGGCCATGAGTTGTTACTAATCTGTTACACCTCCCCCAGGCTCGTCGCCTTACTGAGGAAATACTCTCTTCTCAAGAGAATTGAAAAACAGGCAATGCAATTTCCTCCTGAACAGCCTGATATTTGCATCAAAGGGAAATGCATTTTTGAAAGAATGAATCTTCTTTCTATCCAGGCAAAGAAGTTTTGCTTCATGTGACAGAAGCCATTCCTCCCTCAGTGATCACGCTGCTTGAGTTGAATATGTGCTCCCAGCCTGGGAAACGGGCTTGTAAGACCATTCTGGGTCCAGCCAATTTATCGTAACCCAGCTATTCATCTCTGAATCACCGATTGCCCTCACCAAGTGTCTTTATATGGGTGATTAAAAAAACCCTCCATACATTATTCATTTGCTTTCCATGGGAATTTAATCCTTGCTCAGCAGAGGTGCCCTGTCTGTCCTTTTTTTTTTTTTTCTCAGCAAGCTTCCAAGTAAAACCCTCTCAAGTGTTCAAATATATATCTAACCTCTGCTGCACGCTACAAATTGGATCGGAAGTGACTCTCCATTTTGAAGAATTCTTCCATTTCCTGGACATGCATTTTTATTTTTTTTTGCTCTGTGTCCATACGGACGGCAGGATGTTGCCAAGTTGGAACAATTCACCCCTCCGTCTTCTCTCCAGTTTTAAATTTGGAGCTTTTTCTTCAATTTCCTATTTGCTGAGATAACTTTTAACTCTTCAGTGGTTTTTGGAGTAGCCCTCGTTTCACAAATTAGAACTACCCGTATTTCCCTGAAAACAAGATGGGGTCTTATATTAACTTTTTCATCAAAGAAGACGGGTTCAGGGTTTATTTTCCAGTTAGGTCTTATTTTGGGGAAATGCCATACTAAAATGCCTCCATCTGGCTGACGATCTTAACTGGGGCTTATTTTGGGGGTAGGGCTTATATTACAAGCATCCTGAAAAATCATGCTAGAGCTTATTTTCTGGTTGGGCCTAGGTTTTGGGGGAAACATGGTAGCAGCTCTACTGCTAAGCCAAATGGCCGCTAAATAGAACATCACAGAATTGTCACTGTGCTCTCCAGCTGAAAAGAGGACTATTTAGTTTCACACATTTGACTTTTGTTTGTCTCTTGACCCCTCCCTTGCCCTTTCAAATGCTCAAGGGCCTGCTCGTGGTCTTGTGTACACATCACAAGCAATGTCATTGTTCCCCAACCCAGGGCTGGGGCTGTGGGCACATTACGCAAGCAAGGTACAGCACGGTACTCTCTTGCAATCCCTTCTTCTCCAGTCTCTCCACTTTGCAGGGGAGGGAGGGAGGGAGGGGGAGAGGAGAGAGCAAGCAAGTGATTTATCTAAGCCACAGGCGTCAAACTTGCAGTGTCACATTGCCGTCACGTGACATAACATGATTTTTTTTTCCCGCTTCGCGGAGCTGGGCTGCCATTTTGACAACCAAGCTTCAAGCAGTCTCTCCTTTTCCTGACTCTTTCCTGTTGCCAACATGTCCACACAGCTTTTAATGTGTAGAAGAGCAAATAGCTTACTTTCTTGCGATCCCTTTCTCCCCAACTAATCTGAGTAGAGCAAAGGTGGGGAATGACGGTCCCTTTATGACTTGTGGACTTCAATTCCCAGAATTCCTGAGCCAGCATAGCTCAGGAATTCTGGGAGTTGAAGTCCACAAGTCATGATGGGGCCGTCATTCCCAGACCTTGGGGTAGAGGGTAGGAAAAACAACTCATCAGGCACAAAATACCATGTACTGCATACGATGGCAATCTTATGACTGAGGCTTGCCACGATGGTCCTAAATGTGCATAAAGTTATTTTCCCAGCACCATCAAAACTTCAACAAGTCGCCGGAGGAATGGCCAGTAAGCTAGCGACTACCTGTCAACGCAGTTCAGTTCCCCCAAATAATTTTCTGAACTAAGCCATCATTTCATCATTCCAGTATTTTCCAGTTATTTTTGGAAAAGCGCAGAGGGCTAATAGACTGCAGTTAATTTATGGGCCTGGGTAGAAACAAAGCACTTAGTTCCACTAATCTCCCACAATGATCTAGGTCCTTTAGCTAATTTTTACAAGCTTTTATCAAAGAATCCAAATCAATCCATTTCGTAATCCCTTCTAAATCGGTTTCCTTTTCACTTCTGAGAGGACTCAAATCCTGTTTACACAGAAAAGGTCAGGCTTTGTGCCCATCCCCACCAAAATCATTTGGCAAAGCATATATAAGAGAGGAGTCTTTGATCACCTAATTGTCATCATTTTTCCATTTTGGAATCCCCTGTGGAACATCCCTGCTGTGTGCCCAACTTCCAAACTCAAGATGCACATCTATAATCACACACGTACAAAGTGTTCTGACCAAGGCTTTTGAGACCGTAATTACACACACACTTATTTTAAAAACAACTCTTGTTTTATTGCCACGCTGGGAATTATTTTTCATTCCCAGCTGGTAATGAATCTCAAACCGTCCCTCGAGATAAGCACCCACCTTTTCTCTCCTGAGAAGTGCTGCCAATAACAAAAGTGTCAAATGAACTAGGAAAAAAAAAAACCAGCCGAAGTACAAAGAGCTTCAAGAATGAATCTGAACTGAACGAATGACTTTGCTTTCTGCAAAGGTTTCTTCACCTTTGCCTGTCCTTTATATTTTATGGGAGGGGCAATCACCTCCCAGGAGAAGGAGGAGAAGGAGAAGGAGAAGGAGAAGAAGTGGAAGAAGAGGAAGAAGGAGAGGAAGAAGACAAAACAAAAGTGTCAAATGAACTAGGAAAAAGAAAAACAGCTGAAGTACAAAGAGCTTCAAGAATGAATCTGAACTGAACGAATGACTTTGCTTTCTGCAAAGGCTTCTTCACCTTTGCCTGTCCTTTATATTTTATGGGGGGGGCAATCACCTCCCAGGAGAAGGAGAAGGAGAAGAAGGAGGAGAAGGAGAAGGAGAACAAGTGGAAGAAGAGGAAGAAGGAGAGGAAGAAGACAAAACAAAAGTGTCAAATGAACTAGGAAAAAAAAACAGCTGAAGTACAAAGAGCTTCAAGAATGAATCTGAATTGAACGAATGACTTTGCTTTCTGCAAAGGTTTCTTCACCTTTGCCTGTCCTTTATATTTTATGGGAGGGGCAATCACCTCCCAGCCTTATTTCCGAGTCGCCCCCTTTTGTTCTCGCCTTCTAGCAGCTCTGCTCATACGTACACTGGGAACAGGCTCCCCTGGGTCCTCTGCCTCGCTGCTGCCAGACTCCAGAGGCTCCAGAGTCAGCACCCCATTCCCAGATGGTCCTGGCCCCATCCCTGCATTGGATGCAGGACCCTCGTCCAAGTCCTCTCCAGACTCCCAGATTGGTCCCCATTCTTCCCCACTGTCCAATTCCGCTGCTGTCTGCACCGGCTTGCCACCAAACCACAACACAAAGCTTCTAGGAGTTTAGTGTTCCATGATGGGATATGTAGTCCTTTCTTAGTCACCAGGTGCAGTTATGACAGTGACTAGAAAAGTAACTTCATGAGCAATCTGTGACCTTCGTAGGTCCACAAACACAAGGAAGGAAGCTTCTTTACTTTACTTCTTAATGTTTCATTAAACAAATGAATTGCCGGTCCCCATTTGTGGTTACTAAATGAGTCATATAATACTGTATTGCACAACTGGTAAAAGTATGGTGTTGAATGAGAAGGGGAGGAGGCAGTTGATGGAAAATGTCAACTATCTTCTCTAGGGACAGCTGCTCCTGTTGTAACGTAATTCTTTGTTTCTCCACCCACCTTGACTTTAAAAACAAAACAGTACCATTGTGCAAAATTTCCCCTCCATGGCAAATTTTCTTCAGTAAGACTATTATGCCAAAAGTTTCTAAAAAAAGTTTAAAAAGTTAAAAAAAAAAATAGCAATTGAATCCCATGTAAAATTCTGTGCACGAAGCATTTGCTGTTAAAAGAACTCTGGACAGAATGTATAAACTTCTTTTTTTTTTCCTTTTTAAAAAGAAGAAGAAAATAATATAATGTTGGATGTCCGTCTCCCAAGGGCAATCCCCCCCGCCCCCCATCATTTTATTAAACAGATGCAGTTTTCTTAGAATATATCAGGGTTTGCATTGCGTTCCAAATGAAGCTAAACAGGATTGGGTAGTTTGTAGTTCAGTCTTGTACGCAAAAGCAGGTTTTAGCACGTCGTGGTGAGCCAGGATTTCAACTGAAATTTTGAATATGTTTTATTTCTTGGGACACAGCATTGTATGTAAATGCCTTTTTGTTAACTAAAGTTAGGATTTACTGACAGCCATTCATGAATCCTCATGCTTCCAACTGTTGCAATGTCTCCATCAGTGGTGGGATTCAAATTTTTTTACTACCGGTTCTGTGGGCATGGCTTGGTAGGCGTGGCAGGGGAAGGAGACTGTAAAATCTCTAGTCAGAGGTGACATTGGCCGGTTCTCCAAACTACTCAAAATTTCCGTTACCAGTTCTGGTCAGAACTTGCTGAATACAACCTCTGGTCTCCATGCTGTAGTGTCAACTTTAATTAATTTAATTAATTTACGGCAATGGCAAAACTGTCAACTCATAAAACTTTTCTATGTCTGTTTTAGTAGTTGCCATAAAAAAGGGGGAAGGGGAGGAAGGAAAACTGGAAGAGTAGTTGAAAGCGAAAGTACATTCCAACTCTTCTCTTTAAAAGATTGTAACTAAAATACCAGAGTTTTTGCCCGTGAATATATTTAATTGGAGAACATGAATGATGACACCCAGCCTGTGAATGTGCTCAATTGGAGAATCTGATCTATGACACACCCAGGGGGGAGGGTGGACTGTAAATTACATATGCCAGAATTGGCTTCATACAGGGCAGGGCCAGTATGTCGCCTCTAATGAATCCTTTGAAGGTTTTTGAAGTTTGGCTCGAGAATCATGACATAATTAGGGGCGATTGCTGGAATCCTGACACGTAGTTGTTAATAGTGAATTCCTGCAGTTGGTTAAGTTAGTAATATGGCCTTTAAGTGAATCTGGATTCTTCATTGACTTTGCTTAGCAGAAGGGTGCAAAAGGGGATCGCCCGACTCCAAGACACTGTGTCCGTCATAAATATGAGTCAGTTTGCCAAGCGTCTGGATTTTAACCACATGACCAGGGGCATGCGGCAGTGGTCATAAGTGCGGAAAACGGTGACAAGACACTTTTTTCAGTGCCACTGTCATTTCGAACGAACACGAAATGAATTGTTGTAAGTCAAGGAAATATTGCTCAGTAGTGAACAATATTTCCACAGTAGCATTTCAGCAGAAGCTCCAACCTTGCTTTTAAAACCAGGGCATCCTTGCAATAACTTGGTCCTCAACACCAGTAACACCAAGGACCTTATAGTGGACTATAAAAGGAACAGATCAGACATCCAGACCTTGCTTATCAATGAAGACCGAAGGGACCAAGTGGCCATTTTTAAGTTTCTGGGTGTTACCATAAAAGGGGACCTGACCTGGGGTGCCCACACTGCAGCCCTGGTCAAAAGGGCCCAGCAGAGATTATACTACCTGAGGAAGTTTCTCCTTAATTCCAGGTGGCTTCTCTCCTTGATTAGTTTCCATCCATTGTTTCTTGTCCTGCCTTCAGGTACTTTGGAAAATAAACTGACCCCCTCCTCTCTGTGGCAGCCCCTCAAATATTAGAAGACTGCTATCATGTCACCCCTAATTCTTCTTTTCTTTAGACAAGCCAAATCCAAATCCTGCAACTGTTCTTCTTGTGTTTTAGTCTCCAGGCTTTTAATCATCTTCGTTGCTCTTCTTTGCATTTTTTTTCCAAAGTCTCAACATCTTTTTTGTAATGTGGTGACCAAAACTGGATGCAGTATGCCAGGTGTGTTTTAAAAAACAGTACTAATACTTCACGTCATTTTGATTCTATGCTTCTGTTTGTGCAACCTGGGATTGCATTAGTTTTTTTGGCTGCAGGTGCACATGGCTCATGTTTAAGTGATCGTCCTCTAAGATTCTAAGATCCCTCTCTCAGGTACTATTTTTTGAGCCAGGTCTCACCTAAAATATATTTGTGCCTTTGGTTTTTTTTCCTGCCTAATTGTAAAAAACCTTGCTTTTCTCCACATTAATCTCCAGCAGAGATCAGACTACCTGAGACTTCTCAGAAAACACCAACTGAATGGAAAACTGCTGGTGACCTTCTACCGCTGCACCATAGAGAGTATCTTAACTTACTGCACTTGTGTAGGGTTTGCCAATTGCACAGGGGCAGATAGGACAGCACTCCAGAGGTTTCACATCATTGCCCAGAGGATCATGGGTTGCCCTCTCCCCTCTTTGGAAGAGCTTTATAAGAAAGTTCAAAACATTCTCAAAGATCCATCTCATCCTGGGCACACTTTTTTTTTTGAACTATTGGTACAGGATAATAAAAACAAAGACAAATAGGCTGAAAAACAGCTTCTATCCCAGGGCAGTAACTCTATTGAATTCTACTGTATAGTACACTGAAGATGGTATTTAATTTCATTGCACGATGTGCAATGACAAACTAAACTAAACTAATACGCTTTTGGAAAGGTATACAGTGGGGTTATATGCTCGAAATGTGATAGAATGCATCTTTTTAAAACCATTTGGGAGAAAATATGGTGGGGAGAGTGATGTATATACACAAGAATTGACAAACACCATACAGAAGCCTGATGATGGCAGATGAGATTCTGCTGAAACGTTGCTACAACTTTAAAAGCACCACTATTATGACGTGGGAAAATACCCGAACAAAGCTGAATGCCAGACAAGAGTTGTTGTTTCACCACCAACTGGCATGGACAGAAGGTAGCAGAACATATACACGGGCAGGCAAATTTAAATATAGAAAGCAGCACACTCTGAGAATTGGAAGGCGAACTGCAAAAAACATCAGATTGCCCTTGTTGTCACCATCTGGAACTGATTTCTCAGGAAGCCTTCCGTCACACACCTCCTCGCTTGCAAACTCACCACCGGCTTCTCTTTTCCTTAACAGCTGCCAGAGTTATGCACATCCCTCGGCTACGTCTCGCAACATCATCACAACATGGTCGCCATCGTGCGTTGTTTCCCAGATACCATAACTAGAGGACGGTGAGTCCCTTCTGCGTGGGAGACATGCTTTGGACTGATTGGGGACAGCCGGGGAGGAAGGGAGTGTGTGTGGGGGGAGGGGAAACAGGATGCACCCACCCATGCAAAGCGGAGCCCGGTGGAGCAGGGGGGAAAAAACACCTTAGTGTGCCCAACTCCTGATCACACCTGAGCCAGGTGTGACTGGTCAGGAAAAGAGGTCTGGAGGGCCTGGTTTGTGGTTTGATGGAGAGGCCAATTCCACGTTGGGAAGCATAGCAGAAAATAAACACAATGACTTTCCGGAAAATGGTAAACAGAAATAAGATTACAAGTTGAAGGCTCTTCAAATATAAAAGGTTATTGTGACGGCCCAAAGGGGCATGGCACAAAGGTAATACAGTCAGATGATCAGTAGGAGTCCCTTTATTAGCTCCAACTTTGCCCCCAATCTCCTGGTTACCTTCTGGGCTGGAGAAAAGCTCTCCCAGGAACAGCCTTTGGCTGCAGAAAATTGAGTCCAAAACATGAGCAACACAAACTGTAATTTAAAGTCCAAACAAGCCAAACTGAAGTCAGTTTGGCAGGGCAGGAGCAAGAATTGCAGCCGTGAAGGCACGGCAAAACTCACAGAGTTGGGAAGATGCCAGGAACACAGATGAGCAAAGTCAACACAAGAGAAACTCACATTTGCTCCCAGCAGCTGCCGCAGTCAGCATCCATCTCTTTTAAAATCTCTTCCCAGCTGTGGCTAGTGAAGGGAATCAGGGCTCTTTCCTCCCCCGTAAGCCATGCAACCCATGTTGCTCTCTTCTCCATTCCTCCCTGCGTGCCCTAGGATGCAGAGGGGGTGGGCCTGGGTCTTCCCCTGAACTCCCTCTCCCTTGTTCTACTCTGTCCTGCTCTGCCCAGCCGGACTTTGCCCAGTTTCCTCCAAAGACCAACGGAGCCACACTCCCACTCCCTGTCAGCTGTTCATCTTCCTCCTTGGATTCAGACACTGACAGGGGCATGACAGTTACAGCAGTTTGAGCTTTTTTAAGCGTAGAGAAAAAAGCTGGAAAGAGAGGCTATGCATTTAAGCAGGAAGGAATCACATAGATAAGTGGGAATTGATTTACCTTTTTGTACAGGGAGCCCTTGACTTACAGCCACAACAGAGTCCAACATTTACATTCCTAAGCGAGACACTGGTTAAGGGAGGTTTGGCCCCATTTTGTGACCTTCCTTGCCACAGTTCTCAACTTCAAAAGTTGGGGGGGGGGGAATGTGAAAAGCACTTTTACACTTAAGTCAGAGAGCAAATCTAAGCTCAAAGGCCCAGTTTAGTTTTCTGCTCCTTATCCTCTGTGTTGAGTCCTTGGTTGATGTCTTGCCCTGATTGACTTTAATGGGCTTCTTGTCCCTTTGAGAAGCCAGTTCTCCAGCAGAAAAGGAGATTTAGAGAGCTACCAAAACAACAAGAACAACCCAGCTTTTAAAAAGCCCAGAGGTTAGGTGGGTGAGTGAAAGTAGCAGAGGAAAATGGGAAGAGGGAGGAGTTTAGAAGAAGGAATCTGAACACTTAAGAATTGCAGCATAAGAAAAAGCAAGAGACAACTGATTTTATTTTAATTACGTCACACCAGCACTCACAACCCTTCCTTCATCTTGTTCTGAGCCCCTCTTTCACTGCTTTGAAGTCCATCCTTCCAAGGTCCCGAAAAACCACACAACTATCCCTGTTTTGTGAGAGATCCAAGGTAGAAGTTAGGAGAAATTCCCTGACTGTTGAGTACAATTAACAGTGGAGTAGCTTCCCTCCTGGAATCATGGCTGCTCCATTGCCGGAGGTCTTCAGGCATAAACTGGATATCCGTTGGATACAAATGGTGTTAGGCCTCCTGCCTTAAGAAGGGAGGGGGGCTGGATTAGAAGACCTTCCAGCCCTATGATTCTATGTTCCATGTTCTAAAAGCATTCATCACAAAGGCCCGAAGTCTGTGCAGTTTATTCCTGCTCTCCCTGAAGACTTCAGTCCTGATTTGTCCTTGGTCAGTTCCTTAGGATTGGCAGCAAGACCTGCATATCATTGGTACTTTGCCAAGCCTTTAGATTGTTAGTTGATTTCCTTCCTTCCTTCCTTCCTTCCTTCCTTCCTTCCTTCCTTCCTTCCTTCCTTCCTTCCTTCCTTCCTTCCTTCCTTCCTTCCTTCCCTTTTCTTTTCTTTTTTTTTCTTTTCTTTTCTTTTCTTTTCTTTTCTTTTCTTTTCTTTTCTTTTCTTTTCTTCATCCCCTTTCTTCCCTCCCGCTCCTTCCTTCCTCCCCTCTCTCCCTTTCCTTCTTTCCTCCCTTTCCTCCCTTTCCTTCCTTCCTCCTTTCCTTTCCTTTCCTTTCCTTTCCTTTCCTTTCCTTTCCTTTCCTTTCCTTTCCTTTCCTTTCCTTTCCTTTTGTGCTCTATAGCGTCGTTTTGAGGAGGAGTTGAAACAGTTTATGTCTGGGATGTGAGGGGTCTGTAAATACTTTCACAGCCCTCTTTTTGACTTGTGCAGTATACAGGTCCTCCATGGAAGGCAGGTTGGTAGCCATTGCAGTCCTAATTACTCTGTGAAGTCTGTGTCTGTCCTGTTGGGTTGCAGAACCAAACCAGACAGTTACAGAGGTGCAGATGACAGACTCAATGATTCCTCTGTAGAACTGGATCAGCAGCTCCTTTTGGGCAGTTTGAGTTTTCCGAGTTGGCGCAGAAAGAAACTTCTTTGTTGGGCTTTTTTGATGACGTTTTTGATGTTAGGTGTCCATTTTAGGTCTTGTGATATGATAGAACCTAAAAATGTGAAGGTCTCCACTGTTGATACCGTATTGTCTAGTATTGTAAGAGGTGGTAGTGGAAAGTTTATTTAAAATCCAGATTGTTCACCTATAAATGCAGCTGCTTATTTAGTGTTCACTCAGTGGCTTGTGAGCTGCCAAGAAGTGTGCAACAGTGATTACTTTACCTCGAAAGATGCCAGCCGTGGTTGATGGCGAAACATCAGGATACCAAATAATTAAACGGCGGGCATTTAGCCCAGAAGCTCATCGTGCTGGCCACTAAAATACATACTGGTATATCTTCCTTATGGCTTCCTGAATTATGTCTTCCTCCAGGGTGGGACTTCCCTAGCAGCATTGTTAGCTCTTATCTCAAAAGAGTTGCTTGTACGCGCAGGTTAATTCATCTTGGTTAGAACCTAGCTGATTAAAAACAACCAAATTTGATTTATTTGTATCCCGCCTTTATTATATTTACAAATAACTCAGCAGCCAACATATCCAACACACCTTCCCCCTACCTATTTTCTTCACAGAAACAACAATCTGTGAGGTGAGGTGAGCTGAGAGAAAGGGACTGGCCCACAGCCACCCAAACAGCCTTCATGGCTGAGGTGGGATTTGAACTCACAGTCTTCTGTTTTCTAGCCTGGTGCCTTAACCACTAGTCCAATTCTTCTAATTTCTCTAAACTTTCGACTCCACCGGGTTCTTTAAAAAATGGTTGTTTTCAAATTTGCGTTTCCCCATAAGATTATCTGAGTATAACATTAAGGATAGAAGCAAAGTTGATGTAGCATTGCACAACACTTATCTTCCTGATATTGAATTGAAGAGGGGGATTTCAGACTCACCAGAATAATTGGACCTAAGCACCCATTTATATTCTCTGAGGCCTCCCTGGGGAGCCGAAATGATAAAAGGAGAGTTGCACAGGTCTGCTTCTTTTGATGTCACATGGACCCCTAAAATACTTTATGTTATAATAGCATGTCACCCCTTCCCTCAAACTGATGAAGGTATCTTTGTATAAATAACAATAGCCCTTAGACTTATATACCACTTCACAATGTTTTACAGCCCTCTCTAAGTGGTTTACAGAGTCAGCCTCTTGCCCCCCAACAATCTGGGTCCTCATTTTACCCACCTCGGAAGGACAGAAGGCTGAGTCAACTTTGAACCTGTGAGAATCAAACTGCTGACAATTGGCGGAATTAGCCTGCAATACTGCATTCTAACCACTGCACTACCAGGGCTCCTATGCAGTTAGCTTAGGGGAATTCTGGGAGTTAAAATACCCTGATTGCAAAGTAATCTGCTTGGATATGCTTCTAGTAGGCCAGGGGTCTCCAACCTTGGCTCCTGGAAGCCTGGCGGACTTCAACTCCCAGAATTCCACAGCCAGTTGCTGGCTGTGGAACTCTGGGAGTTGAAGTCCGCCAGGCTTCCAGGAGCCAAGGTTGGAGACCCCTGTAGTAGGCAAAACTGACCATTTGTTAAAGAAAGAAAGCAGGCACAACTTACAAAATCAGAAAAATCAGCTCTCCTTTAACTGACAATTAAGACTGAGTGGAAAAAAATCATTTCCCCCAAATAAACCTCTGAAATAATGTTTTAAATTAGTGAAAATATTGGGTTAGAGAAGAAAGATCACGTACAATATAAAGGACTCAGAGTAAAACATTTTTGCATTTAGAGTATTAATCTGATCTTTACATGCTCTATATCCCTTCTGTCCAAACTGTTGCTATTTCTAATGGCAACTGATATAAATTCAATTTAATCATGTCCCCAGTACTTCTAACCCAAGATAAATTATGGCTTCGTGGTAGAGTTGAAACTGCCCAGGGATAACTGACTTTGACAAATTAGTGCCTTTCACTCCAGACCTCAATTCAGATTCAGACCAATTAATATACTAAGGTAGAGTCCAAATCCATCTATTAATTATATTAATTTCAGTAAGGAAAGTTCAGACTCGTCAACAACCAGCAACCTATCCAGATTTTTTTCTTTCAGCTCTGTTTATCAACCTTGAGAACTTGGAGGTGCATGGACTTCAACTCCCAGAAGCCTCAAGCCAACAGGGGAAATCTGGGAGTTGAAATCAGTGTACCAAAAGCCCCCACAGGTAACTTAGATAAATTGTATTAAATGTTCAGATTTTCTTCTAGACAATTCCTTACTTGTTTGACGCATAAACGTGCCTAAATACAGTAATATTTTCTGAAAAGAATTAATAAATCCTATTGTGTTTGGCCTATGAGGCCTGACTTTATACCGTATGCATTCGTGTACATGTATGTGAGTTCTCAGATACCTGTAGAATGAAAACAATAGAGCAGAAAGACAATAAGGCCATTATTCACATTCTTTCCAATGGAAACGGCATAGAACAAAAACCCCATTCTTTCTCACTTGTATTTTCTGAGAAGAATAAAGAACTGGAATGCATTTTAGAGGTATTCTGGGAAACGTTGAAAGAACAAAAATAAATAAATATTGCCACGCATTTCATATGACTCCTTCTCTACGCCCAGTGAAATAATTAGGGATGGATTCACTAAGCATTATTTAAAACTTCAAGGTTTCCTGATAATCTCAAATTGTCAGCTTCTTGTCTGTAATAAATAAATCCCTCGCTTGATCCGAATGTACTTTCTGGAGGTGGTTTATAAAAAAAATGTCAGATAATGTTTTAACGAAATAGCTGTTTGATTAGCATCTTACAATCTTTATCTTCTAAAGCAATATAAGCTTCCTTAGCAGAAATGGAGCTGGTGTTGCGTTCAAAGGCATTTCGAAAAGGTTTAAAATTTAGAAACCAGCAGGTCTGCATATATCTTTCCATTTGTTCTCCTGAAAAAATTAGCCAGCCCTGGCATTGGATCATTCCTTACATTATCAATTATATATTTGATTTCTTCTGGCTGGCTAGGTTTAGAAAGGGGCTCATTTTGTTGATTATCTAGACGCAGAAAAGAGCTGAGAAGGCAGTAAATCGTCTCTGAAGTATGTCTTCAGCTGTAATAGATAACTACCCTAAATCACTAGGATGACATTTCAAACTTGTTACTTACTTTGGTTGACATGCCAAAACTTTTTCTGTTTTTTTTTTCCTCCTGAAATTTCCCAAACTTGCTAGAGACATGTTAACATAAGGTCTACCTTAGCAAAAAAAAAAGCAATTTAATCAATTCAAACATAGCTGTTTGCAATTTCTTGTCCAGGTCTAGGAAGGGATAAATCAAAGATTGAGACAAGGAAAAATTAACCTTGATTATATTTATATTTTATATTTTTTATATGTGCAACTTAGGCCTTATTTATCCCCACATATATGCTTGCCTCTTTTTACTCAGTTACCTGAAAATATAATGCCTTTAATTTAATTAATATTTCTTTGATTTCACTTTATTTATTTTGAAGTTTGCGAGCTGTTCATTTTTTAAGATGGCTGCCATTTATCCAAAACTGTGTAAGAACCAAATATTCTTTATTTTAGAGGAATTCCCCACTTGGCCAAAATCTCCTCACAAGTGAGACATGAACAATTACTACATTTATATAACCTGAAGCAAATGTGAAGAAACCAACCGAAAAAAGCAAGGTTTATCAAGGAATAAAATATATAATTGCTGTCTGTTATTAAGTTGGATGTAACAGACACCACACACCAAGTAAATCAGAAATATGATGCTGAGACTCTAGAAAAAAATGCAGAGAAGAGCAACAAAGATGATTAGGGAGCTGGAGGATAAAACATACACAGAATGGTTGCAAGAACCATAGACTAGCCATACCCAAGCGTGATTGGGCATGGCTAGCCTAATGAAGAACTGGGGTGACATGATATCAATCTTCTAATATTTGAGGGGCTGCCCCAAAGAAGAGGGAGTCAAGCTATTCTCCAAAGCACTTGAAAGCAAGACAAGAAGCAACGGATGAAAACTTATCAAAGACAGAAGCAACCTAGAACTAAGGAGAAATTTCCTAACAGTGAGAACAATTAACCAGTAGAAAAGAAGTTGCCTTCAGAAGTTGCCAATGCTCCAACGCTGGTGATGTTTATGAAGAAACCGGAGAGCCACTTGTCTGAAATGAAATAGATTAAGAGAGAGAGAAAAGCAGGCATGGCTGGCTGGCTGGAGAATTCTGGGCGTTGAAGTCCACAAGTCTTAAAATTGCCAAGTTTGGGGACCTCTGGCATAGGATGTCCTGTTTGAGTTGGGGTTTGGACTTGAAGACCTCCCTGTCCTTTCCAACTCTGTTATTCTTGGTTATATGAGCTTTCTGCGCTAGCTTGAACCAAGGACTGCGGCTTAAGAGAATGCTTATCTGAAATTGGATCAAGAATTTCATTAAAATCTCCATCAATTACCTAACGGCTGTTGCTAATGAAGACAAGATGGCTCAGACTATCATGAAAGACACCAGGAGTCTCTCAATTAGAGCTATAAATACAGAATTAAAGCAATTATTTCTTAAAGTCGGTAATCTTCACTTCTTCTGCATCATTGCAACCCAGAAGGCAAATGAGCTGTACCTATTTATGTGGCCAATCCCTTTTCTGTGTTGTTGTCCTGTTTGCAAAATCAATATCAAAATCTCCCACCCAAGCCTTTACAAAGACCTCTCCTTATCAACACCCCATGGCTGGCTTCCCTAGCAAAGTGCAAGATCAGCAGGAAAGAATCACTTCTCCTTCCCATCCCAGACACTTTCTTTGGCTGGGTTCCAGCAGAAGGAAAGCATGACCATAAAAAGTAAAGCAAGATCTTCCAAACAGTTGATCTTTTTTGGAAGGGTAGATTTGCTATTCTCCCATTCGCCTTCGCTTCTGCTCAAAAGGAACGTGCATGCCCAGAAGAAAAATTATTTGGTGGGATGCACAGAACAAAAAGAGCCCTCTAGGAACAGGAGGGGTTTCTTCTTGGGAGCATTTGCACCCTGGCATAACTTGGTAAATACGAATGCAGGGGTCTCCAAACTTGACAACTTCAAGACAACTTCAACTCCCAGAATTCAGGCTGGCTGGGGAATTCTGGGAACTGAACTCTGCAAGGCTTAAAGTTGCCAAGTTTGGAGATCTGCCCTACAGTAACTCTGCCCACTGCCAGCAGTTTGATCCTGACTGGTTCAAGATTGACTCAGCCTTCCATCCTTCCAGGGTGGATAAAATGAGGACCCGGATTGTTGGGGGAACAATAGGCTGACTCTGTAAACCACTTAGGGAGGGCTGGAAAGCACTGTGAAGCAGTATATAAATCTAAATGATCTTGCTGGCAAACTCTGCCCATTGCCAGCAGTTCTATCCTGACCATCTCAAGGTTGACTCAGTCTTCCATTCTTCCGAGGTGGGTAAAATGAGGACCCAGATTGTTGGGGGCAAGTGGCTGACCCTGTAAACTGCTTAGAGAGGGGCTGTAAAACATTGTGAAGCTGTATACAAGTCTTAAATGGTATTGCAACTGCTGGAAAACTCTGCCTACTGCCAGCAGTTTGATCTTGACCATCTCAAGGTTGCCTCAGCCTTCCTTCTGTGGTGGGTCAAATGAAGACCCAGATTGTTGGGGGCAATGCACTGACCCTGTAAACCGCTTAGAGAGGGCTGGAAAGCACCGTGAAGCGGTATATAAGTCTAAGGGCTATTGTTATTCTTTGTCAGTGTTGCTCCTCGTGGACTTTAAATTCCCAGGATTGTTTCTGGAAACCGCATGGATTTTGACAACTTGTTTGCTCAACCCAGACACCCCATCTCCACTCAGGGTCAACCCCTTCCAACTCCTATAATCCTTCTCTTTAAATCTGACTGTCAACTGGGTTTGATCAGGCTCTGAACACATCTGAAAGGCCGCAGGAAGTTATCTCAGATTGGGGAAGCGGGCTTTCTCTCCGGGAGCAAACGTAGCATTTGGGAGATGGTGAATATAATTGGAGCTGAGTGCTTAGCAAGGATGCTTTCATATTTCATCTTAACCCCTTTAGACGGGGTTGATTTTACTTTCCCCATCAGCTTTCTCCAGCTGCTTTCTATTAACGGTGAACACTGTACAAGCAGCTCCATATCTTTCTCCTGAGATGGCAAGAAAGGGTATATATCTGAAAAAGCAGAAGAATTTCCCTCCGCCTCATCTTGTTCGCCCGATCATCTATTCTGAAAAACGTTTTCAAAGCCTTGTGCACTGGGAGCTCATTCAAAGGGACACACCATCCATTTCTACTCCCACAGAAGCAAAACCCACCAATCGCAAAGCTTTTTTTGGATCTCTTGTGCGTAACAGCATTCCAGCTGCAAAGAGGTACAGCAAAGTTTGGTCTTAAAAACAGTTGCTCTCCAAATTAACTTTCTGCAGTTTAACCTTGAATAGTTCCCAGGCTGGTTGCAAATGCTAAAATCTCTCCTCCTTTTTTTTTTTCTCTTTTTTTTTAACAGTTTATTTATATATTTTCACATTACATACGTAAGTGCTTAGTGAACAGCGTATTGTCAGGATCATTTTATCTTTATCTATATATATATAAAAGCAAAATGCCACTCACACATCATCACAAAATCTCCAGAACTGTAAAGCCTACAAACTTGAAATTTGGCACGTAGGTTCCTCTTGGTTTCTAGGGGCTCACTAAGAAAGGATTTTTTCAAATGACCACCAGAGCATTAGTATTATTTTGGATATTATTATTATTAACATGCTCTGATGCTAAGGAGTTCTACTCCCCCTCCCCACCTGAAAAGAAATCCCTTCCAAATGTAAAACACAAGCAGAGGAGAGGAGGTTCAGTTTCAGTACACCAAGCAGCTTTAGTCCAGAACAGTTGAGCTAAGCCCCGCCCAGGCTCCTTGCTGTCTCCTTGCTCACACAGCAAATACTGCTTCAGTTTCCAAACAGCTCTCAACTCTCTCAGGCTGACAGGATGCTAGCCAGATGAATACCCATGGATGGTGGTAGGCAGAGGCAGAATTTCCACCCCTTATTTTCCTCCTCAGAAACTAAGCCCGACCACATAGTTTCATAGCAAAGCACGGATCTCAAGCTAGTTTATATATAATAATACTTTTCCCACTTCTAATTTCTATCTCTGCTATCCAACCATTTGTAAAACAAGTCCCATGTTTGAAAATGTTTTCTTTTTCTTTTATATTTAGCGTCAATTTGTCCATTTCTGCACAGCCTAAAAAGTTTTTAATTACATCTTCTTCCTCATTTTTCCAGTACAGTACAAATACAATTCTTGCTGCTGTCAAAACATGCAATATTAAGTATAGATTCCCTTTATCGTACTTTTCTGGTATGATGCCTAACAAAAAATATTTCTGCCTTATAATCCATGTTGCTTTAACATTTGCTATAACATTCTTTTTTCTAATCATGGATGTATTTTTGTCCAAAGTTTCCTTGCTTTTACACATGTCCACCACATATAATAATACATTCCCGGTGTCTGGTTCCATTTCCAACATCTGGAGGACATGCCACTTATAAAATATTTTATACAAATTTTCCTTATATATAGTTGTCATTGTTAATTTTCAATTTCTTTCCCAAAGTTTTTTTGCCATTTGTCTAAATTCTATAGTATATCCAGGGACGCGGTGGCTCAATGGTTTCAGATGCTGAGCTTGTTGATCCGAAACTCCAGCAGTTCGAATCCCTAGCGCTGCGTCATGGAGTGAGCTCCCATTCCTTGTCCCAGCTTCTGCCAACCAAGCAGTTTGAAAGCAAGTTAAAAAAAATGCAAGTAGAAAAATAGGGACCCCTTTGGTGGGAAGGGAACAGCGTTCCATGCAGCTTCGAAGGCATTTAGTCCTGCCAGCCACATGACCATGGAGTCGTCTTCGGACAGCGCTGGCTCTTCTTCAGCTTTGTAACGGAGATGAGCAGCGCCCCCTAGAGCCGGAAACCACTAGCACATAGATGTGAGGGGAACCTTTACCTTACAGTATATCCAAAATTTTTTTTTGCCTACCATCGTTGTCTCCTCCTTATTGTCCCTTCACTTAATTCTGTGCAGTCCAAAATGGTGCCCCTGTCAGCTTCTCTTCAACCACCGTTATGCGCAGATAATTTTTGTCCCGCTGAAGAGGAAACACGCCAGTTAAACAGCAGAACCTTTGAGGGTTAAACTGGTGGCTGATTTTTGAAGAGGGAAAAAAAAAAAAATCTTTCCAGAAGGCATTGTGCCAGAAGCCATGAATGTATGCATGTTATTTCCATTTGAAATCACCGTTATGTTGATCGTCCCATTTCTGGCTTTGTAGAGGCTGTTTTTTTTCCCTCTTCCTTTCGTTTTTTTTTTTTTTTTTTTTTTTACGAACCAAGTTCGATATTCTTGCTCTCCCCAAGGTTGCCAAATGTTCCATGCTGGAATCCTGAATTGTCAGGTCCTTCGAGCAGCATTATTTATAGAAAGGCGGTGGGAAGGAGCTACGGAAGAGAAAACAGACTCCTAATTAGCATTTCTCAAAATGCCAAGTGAAAAGGATGGAAGGCATGGTAGAGTAATAGTACCGTGAAGTCATTCTCTGAGGTGTAGCATCGCCCTGTGAGGGAGATCAGTGGGCTCTAAATTAGATATAGATAGATAGATAGATAGATAGATAGATAGATAGATAGACAGACAGACAGATAATAGACAGACATATAGAGATAACAGAATAACAGAGTTGGAAGGGACCTTGGAGGTCTTCTAGTCTAACTCCAGAAACTCTATAACCATTTCAGGCAAATGGTTGTCCAATCTCTTCTTAAAAATTTCCAGTGTTGGAGCATTCACAACTTCTAGAGGCAAGTTGTTCCACTGATTAATTGTTCTCACTGTCAGGAAATTCCTTCTTAGTTGTAAGTTGCTTCTCTCCTTGATTAGTTTCCATCCATTGTTGCTTGTCCTGCCTTTAGGTGCTTTGGAAAATAGGTTGACCCCGTCTTCTTTGTAGCAACACCTTAGATGTTGGAACTCTGTCTGTCATCTATCTATCTGTCTGTCTCTCTGTCTCTCTGTCTGTCTGTGTGTCTATTTATATCTGTGTCTATATCTCTAATCAACTATTCTATTATCTATCTATCTATCTATCTATCTATCTATCTATCTATCTATCTCTATTTATCTCTATTTCTATCATTTATCATCTATCAATCTACTGTACCTATCTCAATCATGTATCTATCTCTATCCCTATCTCTATCATTTATCTATCATCTATCAATCTACTGTTTATCTATCTCTATCTCTATCTTTATATCTTTATATCCATATCATTTATCATCTATCAATATACTGTATATCTATCTCTATCATGTATCTATCATGTATCTATGTATCATCTGTCTCTATATTTATATCTATCTCTGTCTCTATATCATTTATCATCTATCAATATACTGTATCTCTGTCTATCTATCTATCTATCTATCTATCTATCTATCCATCCATCCATCCATCCATCTATCTATCTATCTCTTCTCTCTCTCTCTCTCTCTCTCTCTCTCTCTCTCTCTCTCTCTCTCTCTCTCTCTCTCTCCATCTATCTCTATCTATCTCTATCTGTCTGTCTGTCTGTCTATCATCTATCATCTATCATCTCAATTTCCTTCATCCCAGGACGGACTTGTAACAGTTTGGAGGCAGAGATATAAAAAATGTCCCCGCCTCCATCTCTCTTTTTCTCTCATATGAACCGAGGTCAACAGGAAGGGCTGAGCAGCTAATTTTAGTGTCAATGATAAAGAGCAGCTTATGTTCTCTGAAATTCATGAAATCTACCCATCCATCCTTTGGGAATATGCCTCAACCTTGCCTTCTGCTCTTTCTCCCCGAGTGACACTTAGCTGGTAGAAGTTTCACACCTCCTACTGAAGAAAGCTAAAGAAAGATTGCATGGATATGATTCAGCAAGTGGTGGGAAGTTAGCCACTATTTTACTATGTTGCACGACCCAGCCATCCCCCAACAATTTGATAGGGTACAAAGTGCAATGACGACAACAATTACATGTTGTGAACCTGGGTTAGGTTTGGTGTGTTGTGTGTAGCCAGTTAGCGTCCTCCTCGATGTGCAAGTGGGGCTCTCTTGCATCTTCCTAGTGGTCGCATAACGGCACATCTCGTCCCTCTTTCCCTTTCTCTGTGTTCCCCAGTTTTTCTGTGGCGCCTTGCCTGCCAAAGAAGGTGGTGCCCACCAGTACTGGGTTCCTACTTGGTTGCTACTAATTCGGTGAGTGATTACGCATGCACGTGTGTGTGCCCCTAACACGCATACATGTGCACCCCTAACATGCGCACGTACGCGCCCCTAACACACCAGCTGAGAGGATGAAGAAACAAAAAGCTAGGAGCAACCTTCCCACCTGCCCAGGCACTTGTCACTTCTTTTATCCTCTCATCTGATCATCGGTGTTTTTTTACTACCAGTTCAGCCAAACCGGTCCAAACCGGTAGCATAACACTGGTACTGGTACTGGTACCCACTCCAAGGTAGATTTCTGCAGAGAGATTACTTTGCCTTGAGCTTCATTTCTCCCCTTGGTCACTGCTGGGATCAACCAAGGTCATGCGGCCAGTCCGGTTCGTTGAAGTTAGAGGAGCAAAGGTAGTTGTGCTGTTTGGGTCTCCTCAATTCCCCGAGTTCCTTCTGGCACTCAGGGAAGAAAAAAATCTGTCCTCTTTCCACTCTGTATGACTGGAGCCCAGTCTCAGTAATACTTGCATAGGTCTTTTCTCAGTTCTATGCAAGCACAGCAGCATAGAATCGGAGTAGAAGAGAGCTATGGACAGAACATCCTCAGTTGACCCATATCCAGTCAAGGGACTTGTTCCTTTTCAAAGAAAAGGCTCGTACCGCAGCTTGTTTAGCCATGGTGGTGCAGTGGTTAGAGTGCAGGACTGCAGGTTAATTCTGACTGCCTTCCCTCCCCTCCTCTTCCCTTCCCTTCTTCTCAGTGATTAGAATGTAGTATTGCAAGCTAACTCTGCCCACAGCCAGGAAGTTAGATCCTTACCGGCTCAGTTGACTCAGCCTTCCATCCTTCCGAGGTAGGTAAAATGAGGACCTAGATTGTTGGTGGCAACAGGCTGACTCTGCACAACCACTTAGAGAGGGCTGTAAAAGCACTGTGAAGCGGTATATAGGTCTAAGTGCTGTTGCTATTGCTTTTGTGGCCCAGGATCATCTGGATAAGTTGGGCAATGCTGACCAAATGCCACCAAAGGTACAGACAGCCTTTGCACAAATCCACCTGGTGCAATGGTTACCATGGCTTGTTCTGGAGGTCTTTCTCATGTTCACTCATGCCTTGCACTTTTCTCCCTGGGGCTATTGCAATGTGCTGTTTCAAGAGTTGCCCTTGAACACCACGGAGAAGCTACAGTTGGTCCAGACTGCAGCGGAATGAGTAGTTATGGGTGTGTCTTAAGTTGCCCAGGGCAACATATTTCTCCAACTACTCTGGTTCCTGAGCATCAGACAGATGCAACTGAAGCTGTGGGCTGTCACCTATAAAACTACTCTGGTTGATGGCCTGGTTACCAATGCTTTGGCCACCTCAGGAGAAGGAAGGACTCCCTGGAGAAGAGCCTAATGCTGGGAACAGTTGAGGGCAAAAGAGGAATAAGGGGACAGCAGAGAAGGAGGTGGCTGGATGGAGTCCCTGAAGCAGTTGGCATGAACTTAAATGGACTCCAGAAGATGGTAGAGGACAGGAAGGCCTGGAGGAATGTTGTCCATGGGGTTCCGATGGGTCAGACACGACTTTGCAACTAACAACAACACCTACAGATCTGCTAAGATCTGGCAGGGTTGGCATTCTCTGTGTTCCATCAGCAAAGGGATATCATTCTGTAAATCATGAAGATGCGCCTTCTCTGGGTCCCTGCCCTTTGGAAGACTATTTCGTCTGAAGTTGTTCCTCAGGAAAATAGACTTTTTAAAAACAAATCCTGGGCCAGGATGATATGTGATCGTACTTGGCAAACGGTTTTTCTGTATTGTTTCCTCACCAGGGGTAGCTTATATTCCTCTAAAATATATTTACTCTGGTTGGGAGATTGTTTTTTGATCGTTGTCCAACATTATCAAGTGGCTCTGGTGATCGGCTGATAAAGGGATTAAATAAGGTTGGCGGCTCACAGGATGTGTCCAGAGTTGGACTTTCTAAGCGTATCTTGATTCCAAATATGTCGCCATCTTGGTCTGTTCATTCTTTCGCATCACCTGTTGTGCAAGGGGTGATGGTGGTTTTGCAACCCCTTGTTAATTAATCCTGTCAGGAAGTGAAATAACTTTAGAGGGAGAAATGTTGCATGATAAGCTGCATTGTGGAAGCATCTTTTTTTTTTTAAAAAAAAAAAAAAAGAGGGTGGAGGGAAGAGAAACGTGTGCGTGCGAAAAAAGCTGTGCCTTTTTTTCTCAAATGTGCACTTTGGCTCAGGAGTAGGAGCAGGAAGGCGAAGAAATGTTGAAAAGGAAAGCTCAGGAAAAAAAAACCCCAAAGCTAAAATGGAATTTGAAAAGGAGCCAATCACGAACGTTAAGGGTGTGTTTGTTGCTTTTGTTTATAGCCATCAGAGAGAGAGAGAGAAAAATTGCAGAAATTAGCAGCATCCGTTGGGCAGGCCTCAGTTTACAGCATGGCGCCCATTATCTTGCAAATTCTGACGCCTGCGGACATCCCTGGCAGAAACATCCAGAATTTATTTGGGGGGAAAGAGAAGCATCTAGGTGGGAAAAGGCTGCTGTGTTTAATGCAGTCTATTAAGCGCGGACTCTGCCAGAGACACCACTGTGGTTTACCTTACTGAGTTGGCCATTACTCCATTACAAGGAAGGGCAGATGCATTGCCAGAAAAGAGGGTGGAAGAAATGCATAGATGTGCGTTCTGTTTGCGTGTGCTATTCCAGCAACATGGATGGGATCATCTGCTGGAACTGGAATATCGACGAAGGATGTCTCAGCACGGCAGGGAAGACTATGATCAGATGCCGACTGCATCTGTTGTGCAGGACAACCTGAGGGAGACTTGTCATAGTAATCTACAGGCAGTCCTCGACTTACGACCACACTGGAGCCCAGAATACCTGTTGCTAAGGGAGATGAATTCTGGCCCATTTCACTCCCTTCCTTGCCACCATTGTTAAGTGAATCACTGCAGCGGTTAAATTAGTAACCCCGTCATTAAGTGAATCTGGCTTCTCCATTGACTATGCCAGTCAGAAGGTCGCAAAACAGAATCATATAACCCCTGCAGCCATCCTAAATACGAGCCAATTGCCAAGCATCTGAATTCTGATCACGTGACTCTGGGAATGCTGCGTCAGTCATAAGCGTGAAGAACATTCACAATTCACCTTTTTCAGCGGCGTGATAACGTCAAACGGTCACTCAACAGACTCTTGTAAGTTGAGACTACTCCGGTATTGGTTCTTCATTTGGGTTGGGGAACCATCAGGTGACCATGGCAAGGAAGGACCTGGGATTGAACGTTGGTTGGGTTCGTATATAAAAGTGATTTAAGGAGCATCACATGCTCAAACTCTAATGAAGTCCTGTCATGAAGCTTGCTCCTGGGGAGGAAAGCTATGGCAAATGTAGACAGCATATTTAAAAGCAGAGACATCCCCCTGCCAACAAAAGGGCGTCGAGTCAAGGCTATGCTTTTCCCAGTTGCAATGTAGAGCTGTGAAAGTTGGACGAGGGAAGCCGTATCCTCTGGACAAATTGGATACAAAACTAGATAAAGCCATTTCCCTCAACCTGCTCCCTTCTCAATATTAAAATGGTGTTGAGATATCTCAAGGCTAGGACATTATATTAGAGCAGCAACTCCCAGAATTGATGCCTAGAGATGTTGATAATTGCTAATAATTTCCTCCTGGGGAGGAAAGCTATGGCAAATGTAGACAGCATGTTAAAAAGCAGAGACATCCCCCTGCCAACAAAAGGGCGTCGAGTCAAGGCTATGCTTTTCCCAGTTGCAATGTATGTCTGTGAAAGTTGGACCATAAGGAAGGCTAAGCACCAAACAATGGAGGCCTTTGAACTCTGGTGCTGGAGAAGACTCCTGTGAGTCCCTTGGATTGCAAAGTGATCAGTCCTAGAGGAGATCAACCCTGACTGCTTTTTAGAAGGCCAGACCCTGAAGATGAAACTCAAAGACTTTGGCCACCTCATGAGAAGGAAGGGCTCGCTGGAGAAGAGCCTAATGCTGGGAACGGTTGAGGGCAAAAGAAGAAGAAAGGGACGGCAGAGAAGGAGGTGGCTGGATGGAGTCCCTGAAGCAGTCGGTGTGAACTTAAATGGACTCCAGAAGATGGTAGAGGACAGGAAGGCCTGGAGGAACGTGGTCCATGGGGATCAACCCTGACTGCTCTTTAGAAGACCAGATCCTGAAGATGAAACTCAAAGACTTTGGCCACCTCGTGAGAAGGAAGGACTCGCTGGAGAAGAAAAGTCGAATGGTGGGAACGATGGAGGGCAGAAGAAGAAGGGGAGACCCAGCCCACCAAGCCACACCCACAGAACCGGAAGTAAAAATTTTTGAATCCCACCACTGTTCCAACCCTCACCCACCCAAGCAGGAGACCCTACACCATTTCTGACCCATGGCAGTCCAGTTTCTCCAGTGATGAAGCTCCCACAACTTCCGGACAACTTCTGTTCCATGCATTGATTGTTCTCACTTGTAGAAAATTCCTCCTTATTTCCAGGTTGAATCTCTCCTTGATCAGTTTCCATCCATTCTTCCTTGTCTGGCCTTCGGGTGCCTTGGAGAATAGCTTGACCCCCTCCTCCTCTCTGTGGCAGCCCCTCAAATATTGGAATACTGCTCTCCTGTCTTCCCTGGTCCTTCTCTTCCCTAGACTATCCATGCTCAGTTCCTGCACCCGTTCATTGTATGTTTTAGTCTCCAGTCCCCAAATCAGACCTCCAGGCCACCTCATGAGAAGGAAGGACTCACTGGAGAAGAGCCAAATGCCGGGAATGATTGAGGGCAAAAGAAGAAGGAGGAGACAGCAGAGAAGGAGGGGGCTGGATGGAGTCCCTGAAGCAGTCGGCGTGAGCTTAAATGGACTCTGGAGGATGGTAGAGGACAGGAAGGGCTGGAGGAACGTTGTCCATGGGGGTAGTGATAGGTCAGACACGACTTTGCAACTAACAACAACAAAGAGATGTGGGACCAGTTAAGAAGAAGGGAGGAGGAGATCCCACATAATCGCACCTTTTAGTGAACTCTTCTTGAAGTGCTTCCATTAGAATCAGCGTAGCTGCCACCTCACATGGTGGTGGGGATGATGAATGAGAGAAGGAAAGATTTGAGACAGGTTAGGCTGTGAATTTCAAGTCCCATCGGACCCATTAGGTATTGGACTGCTCTCTTCCATTTACTTCCTGGGACTGGGCCAAACGGTAATGCAGAAGCACAACTCGAAGGATTGCGATGGGCCAAACAGCCCAGAGAAGAAGTTGTCTCCTTTCCAAAGTCCAATGGCAGGAGATGTTGAGACACTAGCATCTGAAGTTGCTCCACTGGGGAGGTCTCTGGGTTGGTCTGAAGGCCTTGGCTCAAGGCTACCTTGGTGGCCTCACTTCTCCATCTGTCAGCAGAAAACCATGCTGGCATTAATCCATGACTGATCCCCTCCTGCCCCGATAGCCTCTGTTCCAAGCCCAAAGGGGCTTTTTTCAGGAGGCAACTTGACTTTCTTGTTTCTTTTCTCTTCTTTGAAGACGTTTTGCTTCTCATTCAAGAAGCTGCTTTAGCTCTGACTGGATGGTGGGAAAGGGAAGGATTTAAATTCCTTGCAGACAGCTGGTCATTTGCATCCTTTGAGAGGGTTGTGGATGAACACTTGGAATGGTGTGGGAGTAGGAAGGGATTTCCAGAGGGAAAATTGCAGGCTACAAGAACCATTTGCACTGCTCAGATGATCCTGAGGACACAGGTAAACCTCCAAGTGCTTCAGTGACCCGTTAAAAGGACAGGCATCTTGAGGGGCTGCCCCAGAGAGGAGGAAGGGGCCAAGCTATTCTCCAAAGCCCCCGAAGGCCAGACAAGGAATCATGGATGGAAACTGATCAAGGAGAGATTCAACCTGGAAATAAGGAGGAATTTTCTGACAGGGAGAACAATCAACCCATGGAACAGAAGTTGCCTTCAGAAGTTGTGGGAGCTTCATCAGCGGAGGCTTTCAAGAAGAGACTGGATTGCCCTCTGTCAGAAATGGTGTAGGGTCTCCTGCTTGGGCAGGGGGTTGGACTAGATGACCTCCAAGGTCCCTTCCGACTCTGTTAATCTGTGTTGATCTTAACTTGTGGAAGGTTAAATCTCTAGACCGACATTGGGCTAGGCTTCTTCACAACTCAGTGTGGCCAAACATCTGGTTGCAGTCAGTTAACTCACAAAATGGTGCTACATCACCCTGGAGATGTTTCTATCACTAGGGGTAGGTGTCAATCTTATAAACCTTGGTTTACCTTGAAAAGCTAAGAAGGCTCAAAGAGGGTCAGCGCTTGAATGGGAGATGACCTGAATAACCCTAGAAGCACCTTACATAGGGCTGGTGGACAACCCAATAATCTGAAGTAAGGCTGTGTGCATGGAATATGCAGGCGCTGTGAGCTTTATTTTTTCCCCCAGCAGGATTGTATCAAGCAGACTAGGAGCTACATGAAATTCCTGTAGCCCATCAAATTACTGTCACCAAGCGGCCTGACGAGCATGGAAACCCGATGGCAAGATCCAGATAAGACTCACGGGACCAAGAGCTAACCTGATTCCCACAAAGTCATTTGGCTGGCTAGACAAGCTGTAACACGACCTTGACACACGCTAAGAATAATGATAGTGTTTCTCTCTTTCTCTCCCCCCCATCTCCAAACAAGTTTAAAATAAGTCATTTGTCCTCTGGCTTATTAGTCAAAAGAGGAGCGATGCGCAAAGGCCGTGCTTATCTCGATAAACTTGAGCCTTGCGCCACAATTCGCACCCACAATGTCTGAGCCACGGGGACTGGCCTGGTTGTCTGAAATTTCTCTCCCCACTCCCCTACCTCCAGCTTCACACAAGGCTGGATCTCGACAAGTGTGGGGCCCGAGCCACACATTACAGCGAGGACCTGCTTGGATTTGCCAAATGATGCATAACTGCAAAAGGAAAAGAAGAAGAAGAAGAAAAAAAGGAAAAATGGCCTCTCTTGCTTTTTCAGCTCTCCTCCTGCCACTTACTCATCCCTTGCTTATCTGGCTGTTGTTTATGGCCAGGGGAATGGGATCACCACGATTGCCCAAAGTGGGATTCCTTTTCATCCCTCTCCCCACATCCCAAAACATACATATCCAGGAGTCAGTGCTGCACATTTTCTTCCCCTGAGCTCCTTTGACTTCAGGTTTCATCCATGGACCGTTGCTGTTTGTGTCCACGTTGCCAGCTTGAGAGGGAATCCATTCCCCTCCCTCCTGTTTCTATCAAGTCCAGATGCTGTGGCCCATGGGACCCCCTCTCTCCAGCCCTCTCAACTCCCAGCAGTCATGTTGTCTTGCTTTCCTAACAGAGCAGAATTTCTGCCTCCTCGCTCGCTCCCCTCCTCCCTGCCAGACCTCCGTCTTCCCCACTTCCAAGAAGCCCTCCACCTGGGTCCTCACGCCATGTGGGGGGGGGGGCTTCTCAAGGTTGTGATAAACCCTGTACCTGGCCAATGTCTCTGGCTTCACTCCACCTATGGCTGAGAGGTAGCCTTCCACCCCAGCCTCTGAAAGCAGCTCCTTCTAAGGGGCACCCCCCCAAAATAAAGCCATGCTGAGCTGCAAAGCCCCCTCTCCCAAGGAAGTAGGAAATATCCTGCATGCGTGCCCACCCAGGTACTTATATGCATATCAAAGTATCTGCGGTATAAGCTGAGTTTACCTGTCTGGCTTGCTGCCAGCGATGCTCCCTTGCAAATTTAAGGTCAGCATTGAGGCAGTTCTGGTCATCTTAAGGCAGCCACCCTGTTAAATGATTGTGACTTCATTGTCCCTTTTAAGGTACACTAATCGGCATGTATTCAAATGAAATTTCATTGCATGCAGCTCTCAAAGGGTCACCGCCCCCAATGTACACTACATAATCAAGGCAGAATAAATACAGAAATATAAAGTCATGCATATACCCACACAGAGAAACACTACAGTCTAGTTCAGATGTATACATCTTCATGGGGAGAGAAACGAATCTCGCGAGTTTATCAGATGGGAATAGGGAACAAAGTTGTTTAAAGAATCTGTAGTCCTTCTACATACATAAAATGGACAATTGAGATGCTGCACTTGTTAATAACTCGCAGAAATCTGATTACAAGCCACCCCGCTACACGGATCCTGCTGGGTGCGTGGAAGGGTGAAAACGCCCCCCCATTGCCCCCCAGACCTAATGCCAGGGGTGGGATTCAGCCAGTTCAGGTGAACCTGATGTTAAATTTACATCTGGTTTGCTGAACCGGTAATTGAACTGACCAGCTGGCCCTGCCCACCCCTCCCTTCCTAGGAGTCTCCACGTGGCCTGTTTTGGATGTAAGTTCAGGAAGGCCAGAAACGGGTCTGTTTCCAGCTTCAAGAGGGGCTCTGGAGCTCAGGAGCGGCCGTTTTCACCCTTCCATTTTCACCCTCCCAGAGCCTCCAGACAGTGGGAAAGGCGAAAAACGGCCCTCCTGGAACTTCCCGTAGGCCACGCCCACCATACCCATCTAGCAACTGGGCAAAGAATTGGTGGCTGGGATTTTTGAATCTCACCCCTGCCTAATGCCACCTTCGTTTGTTACCACTCCACTAGAATTCTTGAGTTGAACACCTTGAGGGCTTCATGTGGTCTCATCCTCAAGTTGGAAATAAAACTGGCCTGGGAATGTTGCTTACGGCCCTTTCGATGGAGCAGCTAACCTCCGAGAAGCTACGTCAGTTACGGTGGTGGGAGGAGGAGAGGGATGGAGGACAATTGAGGCTGGGTGGTGGGAGATGGAAAGATAGGTTCTGACCCAATTGGGAGGGGGGAGGGGAAATGGAAGGATTGTATTCCCTCCCCACTGTCCCTCGCCCAGGGGTGGGATTCTCCCGGTTCGTGCTGGTTTGGGCGATCTGGTTGCTCCGAGGATCTGCTGTGAGTGTACTGGTTCGCTTGGACAATCAGCTGTTGGGAGTTTTAGTCTGTGCTTTATTTCCAGGTTTTCCAGTTCAGCTGATTCACACGGCACAGCCAATTACCATGCACCAGCTGTTTTACACACAGGGCTTGCAGGAGAAGGTGAGTTGCAAACGCTGCGCACAAAGCACACACTCACCGAACCGGTTGTTGCACCGGTGGAATCCCACCCCTGCCCTCACCATCATCCAGTCACAGAACCTATCCTTCCATCCCCCACCCACCCAGTCTCAATTGTCCGCCATCTCTCTCCCCCACCCCATCCCAACGGATGAAGCTTCTTGGATGAGAAGCAGAACGTTTGGTCTTTCTCCCCCAAGGGGGGGGGGGGGAAAAAAAACCCCCAGTCCTTTTGAAAAAGCACTTTTAAATTTAAATTTTGTACTAGTTTATCCAACCATAAAATACAAAGATGTGAAAAACTAAGAAAAGGGAGAGGGAAAAAAAGAGAAGAGATAGTGTAAAGGGAGAAAAGAAAAGGAAACTTCTGACTCTCTCGAGCACAGTAGAAGACAACCACATTACAACTGCAACTTTTTTGCTTTCACACAACAGCATGTACAGGCCATTTCTATAACAATAAGCCCATCTAGTTTACAAAAGCAAATAAACATTATTCCCCACAGCAAAGAGAAGCAGAGATGGCTAAATTGATTCTTTTATCCAAAGAAGAGGTCATATCTATCCTTGTCTCGGTTTTGAAATTGCTTCTGGATTTTGTGCTTGCAATGAATGAAAATATATGTCCTGCCCCTCTTGGAGACTGACTCTGAGGGAGAGGAGGAACAGCCGGCAGGGAGTGGGAGTGTGGCTCTGGAGGTTGTGGAGGAGTCTGGGGAAGGGCAGAGGCCAGCTGGGCAGTCAGAGGAGGACCCAGGCCCATCCCCTCTCCATCCTAGGGCACGCAGGGAGGAGAGGATAAGGGAGAGACGTGGTCTCCTCGGGAGGAGAGGGCCTTAATCCTCTTCACGGGCTGCAGGTGTGAGAACTGGATAAGAGTTTGGACCTGCGTACTGGCAAACGCTGGAAACAAAGCGTGTTTTATTTTGGTCTGAAGTTATCTTGGTTGGTGTCCTTCCAACAGACTGTGCCTTGTTATCTCCTTGAATTTGGTAAATGCTTCTCTTGTTCCGTTGTGGAAATTTCGTCATTGTAGTTTGTTTGGTTTTTTTATTTCACCTCTATCTGCTCATTAAGTTTGGACTGTATGGCTTTCTTTTGAAGTCTATTTTTGAGTACGTTTTATCTCAGTGGGGCCAAGTTGGAGGCATTAAAGGGCATTTATTTACGTTTTGGATTTTGTTACGTTTGTGTTACACTCTGGGTCATCATATATATGTGTGTGTGTGTGTGTGTGTGTGTGTGTGCAAGCGCGCACGCACACACACACTTTGATTTTGTTTTGAAAAAGCACTTTTGAGACAACTGTGACCTGGATGAACCAGCAGCCTTCACCATTGGCCCTGTAAACAGGTCCTGTGAATCAAGTCAAGAGCTAAAATTCCTTTTTTGGCTCTTTTTTTCAGAAGTCACTTCATTGCTTCCTTCTCCCCTTTTTATTTAATCATATGGCAAATCGCTAGCATTATTATTATTGTTATTATTATTATTATGAAAATGCCTGTTGCACGTTTGAAAATAGAGAGGGCTTTCTCTTTGAACTCCTGCTCTACCATGCAGAGGTATTAGGTGTTCCTAAAGCTGATATTAAGGGGCAGGGAAAGGAGCTTTTTTCTCTCTCTCCCCAAATAAAGACCATACAAGCTTTAAGTCCTGACCATCTCCTCTTGAGATCAAGTGTTTTTCAAATGTTGGTTTGAAAAACCAACATGCAAAACCGAACATAAAACCCGGTAGGAGGACTAGGATGTTTTTAGCACGACACCAAGGGATGGAAACTTTGGCTCCGGGTCAGCTTTTCTAGGGAGAATACGGATGCCACTGCCAACACCTCCCTATTTTAGTCACCATCTAGGAAATCCTTTTTTTTTTTTTTTTTGGAAACACACAGCTCTTACAGGAAGAGACTTTGGAAGATGGGAGAAGCAGCATCGTTTCCCTTCCCTGATCTTGACTTTGGATAAGGGTCCAACTGAGCTCAGCGCTTAGATTTCTAAACAATGGGTGTCACGGGCACAGGAGGCGGGCAGGGCCCCCTCTGGCAAGTCCTTTCAGGGCACCTATTTCCCCTGGGAGGTGTAATGGTTTAGAAGGCAATACTGCAGGCTAACTCTGCCGACTGCCAGGAGTTCGATCACGACTGGCTGAGTTGACTCAACTTTCCATCCTTCAGTAAAACGGGGACCCACCCAGATAGTTGGGGGCAAGAGACTGACTCTGTAAACCACTTCGCGGGGGCTGTAAAAGGACCGTGAAGTGGTATATAAGTCTTAAGGGCTATTGCTATCAGCATCTCATAAGTTTTGTCATGGTTAGAATGCGGTACTGCAGGTTACTTCTGCTGCCTGCTCGCTGCCTGCAATTTGGCAGTTCAAATCTCACCGGTTCATTGTAGACTCAGCCTTCCAAGGTCAGTAAAATGAGGAGCCAGATTGTTGGGGACAAGAGGCTGACTCTGTAAAAAAAACCACTTAGAGAGGGGTGTAAAAGCACTGTGAAGCAGTATATAAGTCTAGGTGCTATTGCTTAGAAAGGGAGGGAGAGAAAGAAAAAGGAAAAAAGATGGGAAGGAAGGAAAAAAGGGAAATGGGAAAAGATGGGAAGGAAAGGAAGGAAGGAAGGAAGGAAGGAAGCTAGCCATGTTGGTACAGTGATTAGAGTGTGATATTGCAGGCTAACTGAGTTCGATCCTGACTAGCTCAAAGTTGGCTCAACTTTCCATCCTTCCGAGGTCAGTAAAATGAGGATCCAGATTGTTGGGGGCAATTAGCTGACTCTGTAAAAACTGCTTAGAGAGGGCTGTAAAAGCACCGTGAAGGGTATATTAGTCCTAAGTGCTATTGCTATTGAATCAAGCTTGGTGCTAGGATCCTCTGGGGCGGGGTTTCCCAACCTTGGCAACTAGAATGACTTTTTAAAAATGCAAATGGCTTGAAACTTTTTGAAATGCAAAGCGAAAGATTGAGGCTCAAATTGTTTGACTGCGTCCTGCTGCACCCAAAATTCTCAGAGTTCACCCCCCTTTCCTCCCCGCTTCATTTCCACCCATCTCTCTTCCTTAACAAGTTCATAATTTCTATTGGCATTTTATCTTCTAATAAACTCTTTTCAATTCAAAAAAAAAACAACAGCAAGGAAGCCCAGTCCATATTCTAATTCTATTTGTAATTCAGCACCACAGCTCCTGAGCCATCGTGTTAACAGCTGCAAAGCAATGCGCTATCGCCCCTTTCCCCCCCAATTTAACGAATGAAGCAATAATTACTTTGGCGATGATAGAAATCCAGGTGGTCTCAATTGCTGCACGTGGCTCTCTCTGGGTTGGGCACAGTTTTGGCACTTCTGGGTTCCAATTTCCTAGACTTGATTCAGGTGTCCCTTTTTCTCAGGGCTGGGATCTCGGGCATTTGCAGTGGGACTTGTTTTCCTGGTTTCTTTCATTTCTTTCATATTTCCCCCTTTGTTTTTAATGCATTTATTTGGATGCTATACGTTCCCGAAGACTCTGTGGATTTCTCTGCTTAGCATGCCATGTAACCCACCTGTGTGGCACTGCCAGGGTTTGTGCCACCTGCTCTGAGCACAATTCCTTTGAACAGAGAGATTGAGCAGCGTGATAAACACTGGTGTGTGCATGTTTTTTTCCATGACGAGAGAATGCCAATTCTGTGTCAAGGAAGAAAATACAGGGTTTCTGTGCATTGTGCCAGTTGAGTGTATTTTATTTGATCGCCCATTGTCCTAGTTTGCATCACTCAATATGTACATTTGGGGAAGGCAGGAATGAGTTAGGAAGACACTTTATCCTCTACCCAACTTGACATACTATCCTTGGTTGCATAAACAAGAGTCAGAGAATCAAAACCACATGAAGCATTAATACTGTTTTATAAAGCCTTGGTTAAGACCACAACTGGAAAACCGCATCCAGTTTTGGTCACTGCGTTACAAAAAAAAAAAGTGAGACTTTGGAGAAAAAGAAAGTGCAAAGAGGAGCTACTAAGCTTCGATTAAAGGCCTGGAGATTAAAACATGCGAAGAACAGTTTTAGGAATTGGGTATGGCTAGTCTAGAGAAAAGAAGGTCTAGGGGGTGACATGATAGTGTTATTTTCCAAAGCACCAGAAACAATGGATGGAAACTGATCCAGGAAAGAAGCAACCTAGAATTAAGGAGAAACTTGCTTAACTGGAATTAAGTAACAATTAACCAGTGGAACGGCTTGCCTCCAGACGTTGTAGATGCTCCATCACTGGAATTTCTTAAGAGGCTGGAAGACTTGTCTGAAATGGTATTGAGTAGGGGGTTGGACTAGAAGACCTCTAAGGTCCCTTCCAGCTCTATTCTGATTGATTGATTGACCAGCATTTTGGCAATGAACAAAGCTGCCCCTGGGAGTTACAGCAGCTCTTCCCTTGGATAAGCCAAGGATAGGATTTTCCCACTGGTTAGAGCAACTTGTTAAGCCTTCACAATTTTTAGATTTATTAGCTGTATGGCTGGCTGGGGAATTCTGGGAATTAAAATCCACATGCTTTAAAGCTTGAGAAATACTTTTCTTAAAGAGCAGCATATAATATCTGGCAGACTTCCTGGGTTTTGTTCAACTATGTACACAAACATGTCACCAAGTCACATGGCTTGGTAGCACATGTTATGTTTGATGAATGTAAATTTTGGCTAGTTGTGTCTTGCACGGTCTGCAAATCCAACCACGTTGGTTCATTTAGACATCAACATACTCTTCAAGTTGTACAATTTAATGCCACAAACAGGTGTAAGGAAGTTATGCAAATATGCCCCTGGTCGTTCTTCGTGTTCAGAATGCCCCATAAAAACAAATCACTCAGAGAGAACAAAAGATGGATAGTTGGATCTCCTTTCCTTTGAAGAATGCTCTTGATGGAGTCCTCTGCTCACTTCTGCTTCAGCTGAATAGAGAACAGATTAACAGAGTTGGAAGGGTCCTTCTAGATTAGGAGTCCCCAAATTTGGCAACATTTGTGGACTTCAATTCCCAGAATTCTGGAAGTCCACAAGTCTTAAAGTTGCCTAGTTTGGAGATCTCTGTTCCAGGTCATCTAGTCCAGCCCCCTGCCCAAACAGGAGACCCTACACCATTTCTGACCGATGGCAGTCCACGCTCCCACAACTTCTGATTTCCTGAACCACAACCGGTCTCCTGTTCACACGATCAGATTTGTGATCCTGCTGTTACTGGCGTATGTACGTAGGTGTGTGTGAATGACATGGGAATGTGTGTCTGTGTGTGTGTAAAAATATTGGAATGACAATCTCAACAATGGAAAACTCCTTAAACAAGAAGATGGTTCCACAGTGAATTGGATGAGGCAGTGATTCATGGACATGGAGCAAGACGCAGGGCGAAAACACCCAACAAAGCCAACCGAGGAGCCGTAATAGCGATTGGGAACAGTAGTACTTAAAGGCAATCACGCACAAGACGGGAGTGGATGATGGGCTTCCCGCCTTGAATCTTCTGGAGCTCAAAACTTGCCTGGCCAGCTGGAATTTTGAGATGAGATGGGGAGGCAGGACTGGGTGTGGCCGTGGGTGTAACAGAATTACAGGTTTTTGCTGAGAAAATAAACATTAACAGAGCTGTAAAAACCCTGCATCTGTTTCTACATGTCCCAAGTCTCTGGAGAAATAAGAACAAGTAAGGTAGTTATAATTATGAAAGAAAAACAGGCTTCTTTATCGCCCCCAGGGTGGCCAAACTCTTCTTTTCTTCTCCAATTGAAATCAAAGCCTCCCCCGATGCTGTTTGACCAGAAGTGTTTAGAGGCTGAAGGCTTGGAAACCTCCGTGGAAAGAGGGCAGAGTGAATTTGAAGCTGTTCAAATTCATGCACAAATCTTTTACTAGCTGGATACTCGTGCTCCACTATGAAACTATGCGATCGGGCTTAGTTTTGGGGGGAGGAAAATAAGGGAGTAAATTCTGCCTCTGCCTACCAGCATCCGTTGATATTCATCTGGCTAGCATCCTGTCAGTGTGTGAGAGAGTTGAGGGCTGTTTGGAAAGTGAAGCAGTATCTGCTGTGTGAGCAAGAAGGAGACAGCAAGGAGTCTGGGGCATGGCTTAGCTCAACTGTTCTGTACTAAAGCTGCTTGGTGCTCTGAAACTGAAACTCCTCTCCTCTGCTCGTGTTTTGCATTTGGAACGGTTTTCTTTTCAGGTTGGGAGGGGGAGTAGAACTCCTTAGCATCAGAGCGTGTTAATAATAATAATGATATAGGAAATACCCTAAATGCTGTGATGGTCATTTGGAAAAATCCTTTCTTAGTGAGCACCTAGAAGCCAAAAGGAACATACGGGCCAAATTTCAAGTTTGTAGGCTTTACGGTTCTGGAGATTCTTGTTCCATTCTGCGACCTTCCTTGCCACCGTTGTTCATCAGATCCCTGCTATTGTTAACCCTAAAGCTGACCTGAACGGAGCCCTATGGGAGCTTCAGTGTTGTCCCACTGGAGTTGAAGGAAAGGGAGGCGGGGTTTAGAGATGGAGGGGTTTGTGTAGCCAAAACAAAATATTTTCTCTTGAGAACCAAGGACATTCTCACACCTGGACCGGGGAAGGAGGAGGGAGGTCTCCAGATGACCAGACAGCGTCTTGATTGGACCATGTGACTAATTGTTTAGGGTTTGAGGAAAAACTTTCTTCTTTAACCTGGTAAAAACCACGGGAACTTTTAGAGTCGGTTTTCACCAGATCTGTGCCAATATGATATATCCAATAAAACTATTCTTTGAGGAACCTACCTGCCTTGGAGTTTTGCTTCCTATGGGTCTGTTACTTGGAACCTTGATAGCCAATGGTGGGATTCCAAATATTTTCCTACCAGTTCCAGGAGAACGTGCCTCTTGGGAGCTGATTTTTTTAAACAAGGGAATATAGGACAGAGAACTGGAGGGTGGGGCCAGCCAGAGGTGGTATTTACCAGTCAGTTTCCAAGTGTCTGGTTTTGATCACGTGACTGTGGGGATGTGGCAACAGTTGTAAGTGTGGAAAAATGGTCATTGGCCAGTCACTAAACAAATGGTTGTAAGCCGAGGATTACCTGTATGCCCGACAAACAAACGGGGACAAGTGATAGCTTAAAAAGTTAAGTTTCCTGCCCTTTCCCTAAATAAATAACTACATTTCCTTATTACTTGATTATATTAGAATAAAACGCTGTTCTTGCCTTCAGCTCGGGATTGATTTTATCCTTCGTTTATTAGGATTTTATTTTATGGGGACTCCTTGCTGTTTTAATATGTCTCGACGCCTTTTCATGCCTTCGTCCTTTTATTGTTTTTATACCTTGCAACATCTTGCAAATTGCTCAAGGGCGTATTTTTATGAAGGACGCCTTACAGATATAGTTTAAATAAAGGAAAACGAGGCCCGGGCAAGAGGGTAGCTGTGGTCTTGGCTTGTTTGAATGTACTCTGCAAGCACCTCTGGTTTTGCATCTTACAAAATTGCTTTCCTTTTTTTTGTGAAAGAGGGAGGGAGGGAGGAAGAGGGGGAGAGAGAAGGAGGAACAGAGAAGGAGTGGAAGGGAGGGAGGAAGAGGGAGGAAGCGAGAAAGGAGCAGTAGGGAGAGAGGGAGGAAGAGAGAAGGAATGGGGGGAGAAAGGGAAAGAGATGGTGAGAGGAGTCGGTGGGAGGGAGGGATAGGGAGGGAGGGAGGAGGAGTAGGGAGAGGGTGGAGTGGGAGGAAGGGAGAGAGAGACGGAGGGGAGAGAGAAGGAGTGGGAGGAAGGGAGAGAGAGACGGAGGGAGAGAGGAGGAGTGGGAGGGAGGGAGGGAGCAAGAAGAAGAGAGCGCGAGAGAGGAGTAGGGAGAGGGGAAGAGAGAGGATAGGGAGAGAAGAAAGAGAGAGAGGGAGAGAGGGAGCAAAAGGGAGAGAGAGAGAGAGAGGAGTAGGGAAAGGGGACAGAGAAGGAGTGGGAGGGAGAAAGGGGGAGAGAGGAGTCGGTGGGAGGGAGAGATAGGGAGGGAGGAGGAGTAGGGAGAAGGAGGAGTGGGGGGAAGGGAGAGAAGGCATAGGAGGGAGAAAGGGAGAGAGAGACAGAGGGAGAGGGGGAGGAGGGGAGAGAGAAGGAGTGGGAGGGAGGGAGAGAGGAGTAGGGAGAGGGGGAGAGAGAGAATAGGGAGAGAAGAGAGAGGGAGAAGAGGAAGAGAGAGAGAGAGGAGTAGGGAAAGGGGACAGAGAAGGAGTGGGAGGGAAAGATGGAGGGAGAGAGGAGTCGGTGGGAGGGAGGGATAGGGAGGGAGGGAGGAGGAGTAGGGAGAGGGAGGAGTGGGAGGAAGGGAGAGAGAGACGGAGGGGAGAGAGAAGGAGTGGGAGGAAGGGAGAGAGAGACGGAGGGAGAGAGGAGAAGTGGGAGGGAGGGAGGGAGCAAGAAGAAGAGAGCGCGAGAGAGGAGTAGGGAGAGGGAAGAGAGAAGATAGGGAGAGAAGAAAGAGAGAGAGGGAGAGAGGGAGCAAGAGGAAGAGAGAGAGAGAGAGGAGTAGGGAAAGGGGACAGAGAAGGAGTGGGAGGGAGAAAGGGGGAGAGAGGAGTCGGTGGGAGGGAGGGATAGGGAGGGAGGAGGAGTAGGGAGAAGGAGGAGTGGGGGGAAGGGAGAGAAGGCATAGGAGGGAGAAAGGGAGAGAGAGACAGAGGGAGAGGGGGAGGAGGGGAGAGAAGAAGGAGTGGGAGGGAGGGAGAGAGGAGTAGGGAGAGAAGGAGTGAGAGGGAGGGAGAGAGGAGTAGGGAGAGGGGGGAGAGAGGATAGGGAGAGAAGGAGTGAGAGGGAGGGAGGGAGCAAGAGGAAGAGAGAGAGAGAGAGGAGTAGGGAAAGGGGACAGAAGGAGTGGGAGGGAGAGATGGAGGGAGAGAGGAGTGGGAGGGAAAGAGACAGAGGAAGAGTGGGAGAAAGGGAGGAAAAGGGAGAATGCAAGAGAGGAGGAGTAAGGAGAGAGGGAAAGAGGGAGGGAGAGAGAAGGAGAGCGCGAGAGAGTAGAAGGGAGAAAGAGAGGGTGTGTGGGGTATAAAATCTCAGTGTCGATCTCCATCCACATGTCTGCTGCAGACAGCTTGCCTTTAGGAGCGATTGTCACACTGTACCAGATATCAGGACTACACCCAGCATACCAACAGTTCACTATTTACACAATTCCTAAGAGACGTGGGAAGCCATTTCTTCAGCAGCGGAGAATATTTACAGGTGGTCCTCGACTTACGATCGGTTGCTTAGCAACGGACTGAAATTACAACCCACCCACCCTTAATGACGACATTCGCTTTATGGTCACTGCGAAACATGTTGTAAAAGTCAAGTCCGGTCACATGGTACCTGCTTAATCACATTGCAACTATTTATATCCTGTAGTTCTGGGCTCAAGTACAGTCGTAAGTGGCTACCTCGAGTTACTTATCCCAGTATTAAGATCTGCGTCTGTTCTCTTCTTCAGAGTCCTTAATTAAAACACGGGCTGAGAGAAGAAGTGAGAAGCCGTCTAATAATTACTCAAGGACAAAGGCTAGCACAATTTGCCAGACCATTGGGACCTATTTACATTTGTTTAATCATCCTGTGCAGCCCTCTGCCAGTGAAAATGGAGCGGGGTTGGACTAGATCAGTGGTCACCAACCAGTGGGCTGGGGACCACTGGTGGTCCGTTAGAAAATTTTGGTGGTCTGCAGAGAAATGTCCCCCCCCCCCAAAGCAATTAATCCAGGCTGTGTGGGAACACAAGGCTGTGCCGCCCACATGGCCTGCGGGAACACAAGGCTTGCGTTGCTTGCATTGCGAACAACACAAGGTAGTGAGGGGAGGGGGGAAAGGGTGGAGTGGGGGAACTTGCCCCACTTGCCCCAAGGGCCTGGCCTGGCCTGGCCACCGGGCTGCTTCTTTCTGCTGCTGCTTCTTTTGGCTGCATGCAAGGAAAGCAGCAAAAGTCTTTCTTTCTTTCCCCCAAATTCCACCAGAAATGAGTCTTTGGGACCCTGCCAAGCATCCTGCTCCAAGAGGCTGCGCCGGCATGACAAGTCTCACAAAGACTCATTTCTGGTGGAGTTTGGGGAAGAGAAAGAAAGACTTCTGCTGCTTCTGCTGCTTTCCTTGCATGAAGCCAAAAGTCTCTCTTTCTCCCTCTCCCTCCCTCCCTCCCTCCCTCTCCCTCTCCCTGAGAACGGAGGTGGAGACGGTATCCTGCGATCCCAAATAAAGAACGATCGATCGGTAGGAAAACGGGGTGGGGAATTTTCCTGCAGGCTTTTTTGGGGGATTTCTCCAGGGTCTCTGGTCCACGCGATTTAAAATTATGAATTTGGTGGTCCCTGAGGTCCAAACGTTTGGCGACCCCTGGACTAGATGATTTACAAGGCCCCTTCCAACTCTGTTAATCCGTATCTGCATCGATGTCAAGACATGCTTCCATGAGGCCACTGGGAACAAGAGTGGGAACCAGGCTGACAACAACAGGCTTATAACGAGTGACTTGTTTTGCTCAGGAAATTTCAGACCTTGTGTTGTTGCAGTGCAGTTCTCCGGAGCACGGTATGGAAACAGGAAGCATCTGTGGCACTTGCAAAATAGATGTGCTGAGTGTAAGCCTGAGAGCTGACGAGAGAGATTCAATGGTGGGTGTTCATTTAGCTCCAGAGGGCAGAGGGGTGTCTACCAGTAACCCACCCCCCACCTGCTTTGTGAGGTCTGCGGAGATGGATTAGATGGGAAACTCCCACTGACCTTTCCCCCTTCTATTCACCTACACATGTGATGCCTCACCATCCTTGTAGCCACCAAAAGGATCTAACTTCAGGATGGGGGCATTAGGATGGGCCCACAACATTTAGCCACCTGTGACATAACGTGGAACATGGATCTGAAGGTCGGAAGGGGAACTCAGTGGTCTTCTAGTTTGACCCCCCCCCCGCTTGAGCAGGAGATCTTGGTGGTGCAGGGATGTGTGTGCATGGAAGACTCTCCTGTCTCCCAGAGTTTGCCCCAATTCATGTTCATTGTGCTGATGATGCTATCTTACAATCTCATCCATATGAGCCTTGGTGGAGTTACGAGTGCAGTACTGCAGGCTCCTTCTGCTGCCTGCCGGCTGCCTGCAATTTGGCAGTTCAAATCTCACCAGGCTCAAGGTTGACTCAGCCTTCTGTCCTACCGAGGTGGGTCAAATGAGGACCGAGATTGTTGGGGGGCAAGAGGCTGACTCTGTAAAAATTGCTTCGAGAGGAATGTAAAGCACTGTAAAGCGGTATATAAGTCTAAGTGCTATTGGGAGGGAGGGAAGGGAAGGGAAGGAAGGAAGGAAGGAAGGAAGGAAGCCATGTTGCTGCTGTGGTTAGGATGCAATATTGTCAGCTAACTCTGCCCATAGCCAGGAAGTTCGATCCTGATCGCCTTAGGGTTGACTCAGCCTTCCGTCCTTCTGAGGTGGGTAAAATGAGGACCCAGATTGTTGGGGGGTCAAGAGGCTGACTCTGTAAACCAGTTAGAGAGGGCTTTAAAGCACTGTCAAGTGGTAAATAAGTCTAAGGGCTGTTGCTATTGTCCTTCCTTCCTCGCTGACACCTACTCCTGCGAGACTGGCTAATATATTCCCCAATCTACCACCCAACTGTTGGAAATGTAACTACGCAGAAGGAACATATTTTCACATGTGGTGGACTTGCCCATATGCTCAGAAATTTTGGAGAAATATTAGAAATTGGATTTTAAATATAACAAAACAAAATTTAAAACCTGAACCCAAAACCTTTCTGCTAAGTATGATAAATTTAAACATGGAAAAAAAAATATCAATATTTAATTTTGCACATCATAACTGCGGCCAGAATAACCTACGCACAAAACTGGAAACTGTCTTCCATTCCTTCAGAGGATATGGTAATTTAAAAAAAATATATGAATGCACCTAACCAAATTGTTAAAAAATAAACAAGATAGTGACTATTATGAAATATGGAACATTTGGTATGAGTGGTTAAAGAAAAGGTAATATTTGATATTTGGATAAGTTATGGAAATGACATAAGATGTGCATTTAATTATTATATAGAGAAATTAAAATGTTAAAAGAACAAAGGAGTTATGGTAACAAGGCAGATCACGTCAATGATAAGGATAAAGAAAAAAAAAAAACCATTGCTCAGTATATTCTGTAAAATGTATATGTGTGTGTGTGTGTGTGTTTTTTCTGAGGTTTTCGTGGGTATTTGTATGTGGATCTTTGGTTATTCGGGTTTTCTCCCACGTAAAATTGGAAGTATCTAGACGTCGTTTCGATGAAGTCTCATTCATCATCTTTAGGCTTGTGTCTTCGGCTTTGTGCTTCTCGGCTTCTTTGTGCTTCTCGAACTCCAAGAAGCACAGAGCCGAAGACACAAGCCTAAAGATGATGAATGAGACTTCATCGAAACGACGCCTAGATACTTCCAATTTTATGCGGGAAGAAAACCCGAATAACCAAAGCTCTGTCTATCTATCTATCTATCTATCTATCTATCTATCTATCTATCTATCTATCTATCTATCTATCTATCTATCTATCTATCTCTAATTTCTATATATCTCTATAGCTCTATATCTATCTATCTATCTATCTATCTATCTATCTATCTATCTATCTATCTATCTATCTATCTATCTATCTACCTACCTATCTATCTATCTATCTCTATCTATTGATTTGTCTGTTTTAAATGTATGTCAAATAAATGTTTTTTCTAGAATAAAATTTTTTTTAAAAAAAAGTCTTAAGGGCTGTTACTACTGCTGGGAAGGGAGTGCAAGGCAGTTGGAAGAGCACCGGTGAACGTCTCCTCCTCTCTTTCTTCCCCAGAGAACTGCGCAGAAATCTCAGCCTCTACTTCATCATGAAGCTCCTTGGAAAGGTGAAGATGGTCCCAAACTTCTGGCAAGAAGAAATCCAGGTTCGTTTGGGAAACTGAGAGAAGAGAAGGAAAGGCTCAAGGGTGGTGTTGACTCAGGGGTGGGCTTCAAAAACCTTAGCAACAGGTTCTCCGCCCAGTTGCTGGGTGGATGCGGGCGTGGCCTAGTCAGCCTCCTGCACCATGGTGGGTGGGTGGGCGTTTTCACCCTCCCCGGGCTCCGGAGGCTTTCCTCGAGCCTCTGGGAGGGCAAAAACGGCCTCCCCCTCAGGCTCTGGAGGCTCTGTGGAAGCTGGAAACGGGCCCATTTCCAGCCTTGCCGAACTTCCGGGAGGCCTGTTTTTCACCCTTCCTGAGCCTCCGCGCCCACTCTGCATTTATCTGGAATCCAAAATGGGCCACTTGGAGACTCCTGGGAGGGGCGGGGTGGCGGGGAGGGGCCAGCCAGTCGTCGGAACTATCAGTTCCCTGAACCAGCCATAAAATTAGCTACTGGTTGGCTATGGGTTCGCCCGAACTGGGGCAAACCTGGAGCAGCCCACCCCCGTGTAAGTGAGCCAGTAAGACTCTCTTTCCACACAATGAGAGGTATCTTGGAATAATTTGGCAGGGGGAATCACCCCGAAAAGAAGAGTCCGAGGGGTGTTGAGTTTTGTTTATGTTTTGAGTTTTGTTTTGTTTTCCTGTTGAATTTGTGAAAAGCACTCATTGTGAAAGAGGCATTTCCCTGTTAAGGGGGCAGTGTAGAAGATCATCTGTCAATCTCCGGAACTTTCAGATCGGTGGACTTCCAACTCCCAGAATTCCCCAGGCAGCCATGGCTAGCTGGAGAGTTCTGGGAGTTGAAGTCCACAAGCCTTCACATCGCTTAAGATGAACGCGGCTGTCGAATTGGGATTGCCGAATAGCACTTTGTGGGAGTTGAAGTCCACAGATCTTAGCGTAGCTATAGAAATTGGGATTGCTGAATGGCACAATTCTGGGAGTCAAAGTCCACAGATCTTCAAGCAGCTAAGATGAACACGGCTGTAGAATTGGGATTCCTGACTGGCACATTGTGGGACATCATACATAGCTTCAGAATCAAGGCCCAGTAAATTGGGCCTCCATAAACTAACATACATTGTCCCTACTTGCTACCGGAGGCTAAAATATCTTCGTACATGTTGTGGTTCTTCAGTGGATTCTACGAAACCCAATCATTCCACCAGGTCGCTTTTCTGGAGGCCTTTTCCTTGCTGATCCTCCCATCAGCGAACCAAGGAGCTGAACTGATGACGATGTGCAAATGGAATGGATTCTTACAGATTATCTCGTTGCCGTAAAATCTGCCATACCTGTTGTTGCAGACGGCTCTCCCAGTAGCCTAACTAGCCCCCTGATCCTTGTCTTCAAGGCACAACTGTCACAGATGTGGGCTTCCGCCCTGCAAAAATAACAACAACAACAAAAACAGAGGGGCAGATGAGTCTTCCAAGATAGTTGAACTGTTGTGTCCCGAGGAAGGGAGGGAGGAGAGCAGAAGAAAGGAGGGGATTGTCTCAGCCATGTTGTTCTTCCAAATGGCTCCTGTCTACGGAAGAGGCCTTTGAAGATCCACTTGCAGGGACATCCTTCCCCTTTCCAAGAATATGCATTGAGGACATTTGGTAATTGTTTCCTCCTCATCTGGGTCCTATCATTTCCCAGAGGTTTAAAAAATTGGGGAGGGGAGGGGACCCACAGAATGACTTTTCAAGAAGACCGCGCACCACATGTGACCGACGAAAAGTTTGAGAGACTTCCTGACTTTGATTTCTCCACTTTGATCCTGACGCCCGAGTCTTTCTCTCTCTCTCTCTTTTTTTTCCCCCTGTGGTTGGGGCTCATGAAGGGTGGTGAGATCTCTCCCCCCTTCTCCTCCCTTCTCCCCAACGAAAGCCACATGAGAGAGAGACCCGGGTTTCTTCAATGGCCTTTCTCGAAGAAAGCTTCTTCTTAAAAAGCGTCGTTCTTGCCTCCTCAGGATATTAGCGCTTGTGACTCATTCGCGCAGGCCGCCAGCCATCGGGCGCAAAGGAATGGCACTTAATTTATAACCCCAGATCAGACAGAAAAGAAGAATGCCTTCTTTGTAGGTGATTTAAAAATAATAATAATAATCACAGGACTCCTTTTGTTTCACGGTAATAATTGAGTGTTAACTAAATGGAAAGGGCTTTGGGTTTCTCAGCCAATTTTCATTCTTCACACTTGGCATTCGTATATTGTTTTGAGGGCGTTAAAACTTCTCGATCGGCCTCACCTCGGTTATCTTTGCTGGAGTCTGCAAAATTAATAAGAAAGGGAGCATCGCTCCCTGTTGCAAAGGAAGGATGGGAGGGGATTTTTTTTTTTCTGGCGGAGGGGGCAAATTGGTTTTGTGCTGAGGGCCACGGTTGTGGGTACCACATCATTGCCGGAAGTGGATGGAGATAAAATTGAAGGTGGGCAGAATTGAGAGTAGAAATAGACGGACTTGCACGTTTTATATCGGCCGCAGTGCTTTTCTCTTTTCTTTCCATTGATCTGTCTTTCCCCCACCCCCACCCTGAGCTGAGTTGGACCACAGGTTGTAAAGGCGTCCATAGTGGCTGACCCCAATGTAAACTGATCTTCCTCCATTCAGTCCCAATGCCCCATAGCAGCAGGGGTGTCAAATTCAAGGCCTGTGGGCCGAATCTGGCCCACGGACAGGGTTTAGATCTGGCCTGCGTGGCTGCCCTGGAAACAGGGAAGGACCGCCCTGTGGTGCCTGTGCCAGTGAAAATGGGCTTCCAGGCTCCATTTCTGGCTGCGACAGCCTCTTGCAACCCTCTGCCAGTGAAAATGGAGCACGCAGCCCTCCCGAGCTCTGTTTTCACTGGTGGAGGGTTGCAGGAGGCCATTGCAGGTGGAAATGGAGCCCGAGAGCCCACTTTCCTGGCGGAGGGTTGCAGGAAGCTGTCGCAGGTGGAAATGGAGCCCAGGAGCCCACTTTCACTGGCAGAGGATTGTAGGAGGCCGTCGCAGGTGGAAACGGAGTCCCGGAGCCCATTTTCACTGGCAGAGGGTTCGCAGGAAGCTGTCGCAGGTGGAAACGGAACCCAGGAGCCCATTTTCACACTTCTGCCCCATAGGAAGAAGGGACTGAGAGGGAGGTTCTCCCCTGCTCCTTGGGAGTCCAAGATCTGCTGTACACAGAGTTCAGGAAGGGTCACATTCTCCATCAGCCCTGCTCTGCAACAACCAAGGAATGAGTCCCAAAACCCCAGTGAAGATCTTGCTCAATTCAAAACAAGGTTCTTCACCCCAGCAAGGAAAGGAAAAAAAAACCTGTTGATCAGAGGCATATGTCTCCCTTTCTCCTCCAGCAATTATGATTTTTTTTTTTTTGGAGTTGTCAACTTGGCTTCCTCTGCAGACCATCACCGCATCAACTTCTCAGGCTTCTGCACTTTTTAAGGCGTGCAGCTGGGCGGCTTATGTTTGCCTGGGCACATCGACGTTCCGTGATTCATCCTGGCACCAGCTATTGTTGAGATCTTCTCCACCATTTCTTTTGAGGGAAGACAGATAAGTTAATCAGCAGGCACCATGGAGAAACAGTGGGAACGGATGAGAAGGAGCTGGAGATCTGACAGATTGCTTTAACTTTCCCCACCCTCTTCTCCTGGCCCACACCCCCCCATCCCACCCCCAGCGCTCTGTGAAAATGGCATTTCTGCTGATTCGTTAATATTCAAAGCTTCCACGGAGTTAGGTAGAGTTTGAACGTTGCTTTTGGAAGCAGGAAAGCGGTGTCGAGGGCAGAAGGAAGAATAAAGTTTTAACGGGGCAAGTCCACACAGAGGTTCAGGGCTGCCACCTCAACCCGTTCAACCTGAGCAAGACCCACCAAATCAAAGCTGACAAGGAGGCGGTGAAGACAAGCCCAAGAAAGTAGCCATCTAGGTTTCCCCTGCGATCATGACCTGGTGTTTTGACCCAACCTGATTCCAAGAGAGCAAAGACAAAGGCAGCAGCCCCCACCTTTTAAGGTTTCATTCATGAATCCTGTTTCTTCACAGATGAAAGGCTGCTTCCAACTAATTAGCTCCGACAAGAAAGAGATTTGCCAAGTTGTTCTTCAAGGCTGCCAAAAACCCACAGATAAGAAATAGTTTACAAGCGTTTTCAAATACTAACTATAATGTCCACGAGGCTGAGTTTCGGAGCGTCTTTGCCTTCTGCAAAGAACGCTTCTTCAAACCTGGCTTTTATCCTCTTGAGGGAAGGGCCATCACCTTGCAGCCTTACTCCCGAGTCCCCCGTGCTGTTGCAGCTGTTCTTTCCTGCGAGCAACCCTATGCGGACACGCACTTGGCACAGGCTCCTCGGGAACCTCCTCATCACTGCTGCCAGCCCCCACAATCTCTGAAGGCAGCATTCCACTCCCTAATGGTCCTGGCTACTCGTCGGAGTCCTTGCTCTCCTCCACTGTCCGCACCTGCTGCTGGCTAACCATAACACCTGTCTGGAACGAAAACTTCAGGGCTGCAGAACAAAACACAGCAAGTGACAAGCTCAGGATGCAAACGGATCTTGACGGACTTGAACAATGAGTCCTATCCAACAAAATGAAATTTAATGTTGTTTAGTTGACTTTATTGTCATTGCACCTCGTACAACGAAATTAAATACCATCTTCACTGTGCATTATGATGGAAAATAAAACACAAACACACATCCTTCTCATTCTATGCAATTGAATTGAAAACCCCTGATATTGCATTCATATGGCACTATACAGTGGAATTCAACAGAGTTACTGCCCTGGGATAGAAGCTGTTTTTCAGCCTATTTGTCTTTGTTTTTATTATTCTGTACCATCTGCCAGATGGTAATATTTCAAAAAAAGGGTTCCCAGGATGAGATGGATCTTTGAGAATGTTTTGAACTTTCTTATAAAGCTCTTCCAAAGAGGGGAGAGGGCAACCAAAGACCCTCTGGGCAATGATGTCCTATCTGCCCCTGTGCAATTGGCAAACCCTACACAAATGCAGTAAGTTAAGATACTCTCTATGGTGCAGCGGTAGCAGGTCACCAGCAGTTTTCCATTCAGTTGGTGTTTTCTGAGAAGTCTCAGGTAGTCTAATCTCTGCTGGAGATTAATGTAGAGAAAAGCAAGGTTTTTTACAATTAGGCAGGAAAAAAAACCAAAGGCACAAATATATTTTAGGTGAGACCTGGCTCAAAAAATAGTAACTGAGAGAGGGATCTTAGAATCTTAGAGGACGATCACTTAAACATGAGCCATGTGCAGCTGCAGCCAAAAAAACTAATGCAATCCCAGGTTGCAGAAACAGAAGCATAGAATCAAAATGACGTGAAGTATTAGTACTGTTTTTTAAAACACACCTGGCATACTGCATCCAGTTTTGGTCACCACATTACAAAAAAGATGTTGAGACTTTGGAAAAAAAATGCAAAGAAGAGCAACGAAGAGGATTAAAAGCCTGGAGACTAAAACATAAGAAGAACAGTTGCAGGATTTGGATTTGGCTTGTCTAAAGAAAAGAAGAATTAGGGGTGGCATGATAGCAGTCTTCTAATATTTGAGGGGCTGCCACAGAGAGGAGGGGGGTCAGTTTATTTTCCAAAGCACGAGAAGGTGGGACAAGAAACAATGGATGGAAACTAATCAAGGAGAGAAGCCACCTGGAATTAAGGAGACATTTTCTAACCGTGAGGAGAATTAACCAGTGGAACAGTTTTCCATCAGACGTTGTGGGAGTTTCATCACTGGAAGCTTTCAAGAAGAGACTGGGCTGCCAAATGGTATAGGGTCTCCTGCCTTGAACAGGAGGTTGGACTAGATGACCTCCAAGGTCCCTTCCAGCTCTATCCTGAATTGAAAGTGGCGAGTTTCTCTTCATTCCTCAAATAAGAGGACAAGCCAAGCCAACCCAGCCCCAGAAGATTTTTTTCCCCTGGAGGAAAAGCTCTTTAATTTAAATTTATGCCATCTGACATCAGCTGTTAAATCTTAAGCTGATTGGGTTTCCAGCCCACGGAGGGGGCCCTCTGATGGAAGGCATCACCGGAGCCCCTCTCTACGTAAACTGCAGCTCAAGCAAAAGCATGTTTTCTGCAAGAATGCTGAATTGGCAGCCTTCAGGTCCCTGTAGCCTGAGTCTCTGCAGCAGTCCCAAAGGGGCTCCATGCAGCTCCGTCTGCTTCCTGATTCTGCTCAAGGCACCTTCCCCCTCCCCAATTTCTGCCTGTTGCCCTCCGGTCTTCTGCCAATTATGGCACATCTGCACACCTCTGACCACACTTTGCAATCAGGGTTTGCATACGCCCTCTCCGATTCTTGAGAAGTCCAGGGCAGCTTTGCAGAACGAGAAAGAAAAGAGAGCAACGCTATACTGTAACTATGCTGTACCGTAACTGTTTTTACAGCAGGAGCAGTTGCTGTGCTTAGTATTTCGTGGGTGAAGCTGCAGTAGGAGGCCTGAAGATCCAAAATGCTCATCGTTGGGATGGATGGACGGGCGGATGGATGGATGGGGATGAGGAGGAGGAAAAAGAAGTGAACAGATAGAAGGAGAGGAAAGAGGGATAGAGGATTGGATGGATGGATGGGTAGAAGGAAGAAAGGAGAGAGAGCGGAAAAGAAAGGAAGAAATGAACAGGCAGAAGGACAGGAAATAGGGGGGAAAGGAAATGGATGGATGGATGAGAAGGAGTGGGAGGAGGAGGAGGAAGAGGAGGAGGAAGAAGAAGAAGAAGAAGAAGAAGAAGAAGAAGAAGAAGAAGAAGAAGAAGAAGAAGAAGAAGAAGAAGAAGAAGAAGAAGAAGAAGAAGAAGAAGACAGAAGGAGAGAAAGAAGGGAGAAAGATGGAGAGAGGATTGGCTAAATGAATGGATGGGAAGGGGGGAGGAAGGGAGGAAATGAAAGGAAGGAAGAAGTGAACAGACAGAAGGAAAGGAAGGAGGCAGCAAAAGAGAGGATTGGATGGATGGATGGCAAAAAGAAAAAAAAAGAAAGAAAGAAAGAGAAAGAAAGAAAGGGGGAGGAAGGAAGATAGTATTACAGATGATATCTGATCCTAGAAGCACAATAATTTAAACTAGCATTGGAATTGTTGTTGTAAAATGGAAAGTGGCCATAGTAGGGAAGGGAAGGGAACCCCACTGCTCAATGAGATTGAGTCCAGAGGTTCCTGAATTGCAAGCAAATTCTTCGAACCACAGGGTTCTACTTTTTCTTTCCTTTCCTTTCCTTTCCTTTTTCCTTTCCTTTCCTTTTTCCTTTCCTTTCCTTTTCTTTTCTTTCCTTTCCTTTCCTTTCCTTTCCTTTTTCCTTTCCTTTCCTTTCCCTTCGTTTCCTTTCCTTTCCTTTTTTCTTTCCTTTCCTTTCCTTTTTCCTTTCCTTTCCTTTCCTTTCCTTTCCTTTCCTTTCCTTTCCTTTCCTTTCCTTTCCTTTCCTTTCCTTTCCTTTCCTTTCCTTTCCTTTCCTTTCCTTTCCTTTCCTTTCTTCTTTCCTTTCCTTTCCTTTCCTTTCCTTTCCTTTCCTTTTTCCTTTCGTTCATTTTCTTTCCAGCACTGGTGATGGAAGGCTCTGCTACCCATCAGAGAAACCCCTCTTTGAAAATTGTCCCGACTGCCCTGCTACTGTTTGGGTGGCACGGAAGTCGTGGGTGCCAAGGGGGACTTAGGGTTGGGGGAGGGTTCAGGTTCCCTTCCTCATGGATTCCCACTCCCTTCCCGGGGCTCTTCTGAAAAAAAAGGAAGCGGTCTAATCACGGCTGGCTTCCAGCCTGAGCCAGAACAAGGAGGCTCCATCAAAAAGCCCATGGAGAGCCCACTTCATCTCCAACTGTTTAAACTCTTCACGCTTGCAGCTATGTAAACGGCGGGGTAGGGCTTTGTAATGACACTAACCTACTCTTTGCTTTTTTTGGAGCGGGGGTGGGGGTGGGGTTGAGCTGGAAATAAGACTCCCTCCGCCAGCGGAGGCCAGGGAGAATCAATGATGTTTTCCAGGATCCCAAGGGATGGGCATCGTGTGGCTCATCCCCTTCTCGTCTCTCCGAGAGGCGTGTTTCTTTTCCTAGAATCCGGACCTGGCTCCCCACCTCACTCCACTCCACTCCGGCTCCCAGGCCACTTTGCTGGGAGACAAAGAGGCCGGTTCAAGAGGTTGGGGAGGGTGTCAGCGCCCTGTGAATGGAGGGCTTTCAGGAGAAACCCACATCCTCTTCCCCCAGAAGGTCAGGCGTGCTTGGAGCAACAGAGCCTGTCTTTCAGAGTGTCCTTTGTTGATCTCTCCTCCCTCCACCCGTCATCTTTCTCCCTTGGGGGTTGAAACTGGCTCTGTTCCGCTTGCTTGCACTGTTTCCTTTTTAGGCTCGAAAATCTCAAGCGGGCAGAAAACTGGAACGTCCCATCCATCCATCTGGGTTTTTTTGTTTTTTGTTTTGTTTTAAAGAGAGCCAAGCGCTCGCCCGATCGGCCACCCCGTGCCCTGAGGACCGGGGAGGGCTGGCTTGGTGGCAGGCCCTTCTAAGGAGCGAGACCAGTGGTGGGATTCAAAAACTCTTTACTACCACCGGTTCTTGCGGGTGTGGCTTGGCGGATGTGGCAGGTCTCCAAACTTATTAAGACTTGTGGACTTCAGTTCCCAGAATTCCCCAGCCAAGCCAGCATTCTGGGAATTGAAGTCCGCAAGTCTTAAAGCAGTCAAGTTTGAAGGCCCTTTTATCCAGATGGTTTGGGGAGGGGGGGGTAAGAGGCTGACTCTGTAAACCGCTTAGAGGGGGCTGTAAAAGCACTGTGGATTCTGGGAGTTGAAGTCCGCCAGGCTTGAAGTTGGCAAGGTTAGGGTTAGAGACCTCTGCCCTCTTCTTGGGGTGCAGCTCTCTCCCATTTGAGGTAGAGTAATGGGCCTTTAAAAAGGAAGTAGGATACTAGGGGGCGCGTGACTTCCGAGTTTCTTCCAAAGAAGATTTGAGGAAGGGGATTCCCTTGCAACTGGCTCCAGGTTGGCTGGCTCATCACTCCAGCTACCCTGAGCTCTTTCCCTAAGTAGCAAAACCACAAACCACACGTTTTGCTCTTGGTCAACATCTGTGTACCATATGAGTTTGGACGGGGGTGGCGGGGTGTCTGTGGTTTAATGTGAGTGGCAAGTAGTGGTGAGGACACATTTTTTTGTTGTGTCTTTAGAAGACAATAATGGGGCCTTCCACACAGAGTGGCATCACTTCTCCAGTCTTTCCCAACAGTTTTGGCCTAGCACGGTGGTGTTGCTCCCTACAGTTCACAAGGAAGAGCCTTCCCCAAGTAGCTACCAGTCAGTGCCTTTCAGCCCTGCAAGGCAGACCAAAACTTGGAGAGCGAAGACACACAAACAAATGCTACTTTTATTATAAGGTGACAGTAACAGAATCTTGCAAATCTGAATGAGTCTCCGCCTTATGTCCAAGAGGACTAGGGAAGATCCTGTTGGAGATGCTTTCTCAAATTAGATTTCTGTCCTGGATTCAGGTTTCTTTTATCTGATCATTGTCTTGGATGCAACTCTTCCTCCTGCTCCTCAAAATTATTCCTTCTTCTCATTAAGTGTCCCATCCCTGCCTGGTTCTTTCCACTTCACAGCTGCTTTTTTTTCTACAAAGCAAAAGGAAAGTGAGGGGATCGAAACACAGTATGGAGGAAACAGAGTAACAGAGTTGGAAGGGACCTTGGAGGTCTTCTAGTCCAACCGCTCTGCTCAGGCCTCCTATACCATTTCAGACAAGTGGTTGTCCAATCTCTTCTTCCAAACCTCCAGTGTTGGAGCACTTACAACTTCTGGAAGCAAGTTGCTCCACTGTACGGCCTCAAAAGAAGTGGAAAGTCTTGTGTTTGTGGACAGTGCTAAGGATGCTTGGCATCTTGGGTACAGATTATGAGTTGATTAGGCGCCATCAAGTCAACATCAATTTTTATTAATCACATAGACAAGGGATTTCCAAACTTGGCAACTTTAAGGCTTGTGGACTTCAACTTCCAGAATTTCCCAGTTATCTGGATAGGAAGTTCTGGGAGTTGATGTCCACAAGTCTTAAAGTTGCCAAGTATGGAGACTCCTGATGTGGACCAACTTTCTCCAGAATGGGTCTACCCCAAACTTGGACTTCTGAGAGTTGAAGTCCTCAAGTCTTAAAGTTGCCAAATATGGAGACTCCTGACGTAACTACCTCCATTCAGAGGAATCCACACCTTTGAAGTATCCTGTGAATAGCCTCCTCAAGGCTATTAACAGCCTTGAGGGATCTGTCTTTTGCAGGAGAGATGTAAATCTAAGTTAGAGAGTTTCATAGTTTCATAGCAAAGCACCAATATCGAGCTAGTAACATAAAGGCTTAGAACACCTGCAAGAGCTCGCATCCTATTCCTTACACCTCCATTCCGTTTTTTGGTTCCTTCCTTATTCTTTTGCCCATCAAGAATGCAAGTTTTTATTCTTCTCATGGCTGGCCAGTCAACCACGGGGGCAAAAATCCCCTTGCTCTGCTTCTCCAACTCACTGGGAGGCCAGCCAAGTGCACTGCGCCCTTTTTTCAATTACAAGTTGAGTTGCTGCCCCAGCAAAGGTGGAGTCATCACATTTGTGCGTCTTGTGAGCTGCAGCCTCTTATCTCCTCCGGGAGCATGAAATCTCAGCATTTTCTGTCAAAGGATGTTGAACTCTGTTTGACAACAAGACAGGGGAGCTTTGCTGCCAGACAGGCAGCCTGAGTCATGATGGGCTTTGTGTGCATGCAAACAAATGTGTAGACACAGCAAGAAGAGAGCCAAGAGGTGAGTAGCCTGCAAGCCACAACATGAACAGACTTCTTGGATCGCACATTGTTTTTACCTGGAAGACTAAGGTGTCCACTTCTTGTCGCTACTCTTTTTTTCTTCCCTGCTCAGCTTGGAGTGCTCTGGCTTTTTGGAGGTGTTTGAGGAGGTGTTTTGCAGAAAAATGGGAGGTTCGTAGTTGAATTTTGCTCGTCTGTTTGGAAGGAATGCTGGACTTAAAAGTCCACTTACAGAATCCTTCCTCAGAAGATTGTCCAATGTCACCTTCTCTTCCTTCTTTTCCTATCGTTTTCAATGCTGCTTAATCCGTCCTCAGCCAAAAGAACACTGCAACCATTCTAACTGCCCTAATTCACCATTCATCTCTCCTTTCCTTTGACCTAATCCTGCCTCCCTTCTATCTGTTCTTCACTCTTTTTAAAATTATTATATTTTTATTATTTACATATAGATATATTGAACATAGTATGGCCATCCCAGCATTTCCTCCACCATACATACTAAAGTGAAAGACAACATATATACTACGCATACATTGCTAGTCTTTTTGACCAACATAGTCATTCTAGTACATATATATATAATATCTTATTCCGGGTCTACTAGTTATTTCCAGTTAATTCCAGCCATTGGTAGTCTCTGTTCCATGTGTCATAATATTCTGTCTTCCCTTTGTGTTTTAATTCTAACATTAATCCAATTCTGCACAAACTAATATTTTCTTTATTATCTCCCTTTCTCAAGGGTGTTTCACTTTTCCACTGCTGGGCATATACCATTCTCACTTCCGTCAGAATGTGTAATATGAGATATATTAACTATAACTCTCTGTTATGATTCCTAATAGAAATAGTTCTGGTTTAAATTCTATATGTTGTGCAATCAAGAGTTCTTCACTCTTGAAGGACCACCATGAATGTGAGCTCAGTTTCTGAGATGTGTCTCCTCAGATGGGACTCACATGTGAAAATCAAGCTATCTACTTTTGCAGAGATGAGCAACTGTGGCCCCTTTACAACCTGTGGACTTCTACTCCCAGAGTTCCCATATCCAAGGGGCTGCCCCAAAGAAGAAGGGGGCCAACGTATTCTCTCAAAGCACCTGAAGAAGCAATGAAAGGATACTTATGAAGGAGAGAACCAACCTAGAAATAAAGAGAAATTTTCTGGCAGTGAGAACAATTAATCAGGCTTGCCTGAAGGTGTGAGTGCTCCATCACTGGTGGTTTCTAAGAAGAGTTTGGACAGCCATTTGTCAGATATGATATAGGACAGGAGTCCCCAAACTTGGCAACTTTAAGACTTGTGGAGTTCAACTCCCAGAAGTCCAGGTTTGGGCCAGAGCATCCTGGAGAAGGTTGATCGATGTCAGGAGTCTCCAAACTTGGCAACTTTAAGACTTGTGGACTTCAACTCCCAGAAGTCCAGGTTTAGGTCAGAGCATCCTGGAGAAGGTTGGTCAACATCAAGAGTCTCCAAACTTGGCAATTTGTGGACTTCAACTCCCAGAATTTCCTAGCTAGCTGACTGGGAAATTCTGGGAGATGAAGTCCATAAGTCTTAAAGTTGTCAAGTTTGGCGACCTCTGACATAGGATCTCCTGCTCAAGCAAGAGTTGGACTAGAAAACCTCCAAGGTCCCTTCCAACTCTATCATTCTGGTTTGGGAATTCTGGGAGTTGAAGTTCACAAGTCATAAAGGGGTCATAGCTGCCCACCCTGGCTCTTGCACACAGCAAATTAATATATCAGGAAGATCTAAACATCTCTTTCAGATCTATGTTTCTGTGTATTGTAGACATTGTAGGTGTGCAGTTTTAGTCTATGCTGGTCAAAAATCAGAAAAGGTCTAGCAGGATCATTTCCCACTAACAAGCTTCATATTGCAAGCTACATTCACTTCACTAGAGTATCATGAACTACATGAATATTAACAGTACTGTGAAATAAGAAAGAAAACTTAAGAAAGTTCAAAACGTTCTTAACGATCCATCTCATTCTGGGCAACCTTTTTTTTTGAACTATTACCATCTGGCAGATGGTTCAGGACAATGAAAACAAGGACAAATAGGCTGAAAAACAGCTTCTATTCCAGAGCAGTAACTATATTGAATTCTACTGTATAGTGCAATATGAATGCAATATCAGGGGGTTTCAATTCAATTGTCTAGAATGCGAAGGTGTGTTTGTATTTTATTTTTATAGTTATGATGTACACTGAAGATGTTTAATTTCGAAGGAACTAAATTAATATCCAACACTGAACACTCCAGCAAGAGAATAATCAGGGAAGCCATCAAGATAGAGAAACACCCCCATAACATGAATAGACGGGATGATACCTCCCACCTACCAGACATCTGGAAGCTAGCCCTCACCAACAAATGAGTCCCAGCCATGAAAACCAACATCAGACCCGAAACAATAGGGGACATCACCACCAACCCCCCTCATCAGACCCAGGCCCAAGCCCATCCTATAAACAAAGGACAACCACCATCTAGAAAACAGACCACGGCTGCCTCGCCAGCTGGCGCACCCCCTGACCCCAAAACCAAACAAGCTGACACACACCAAGAACACAGACCCAGACCTCAAACTCAAAGCCAGACTAAAACCCAGAATGCTACATCACAGCTACCCGCTCAGGATATCACATCAGAAAACTCAGGAAATTACACCACAAGAACTCAAGAAGTTGCAACACAGCAAATGACCCAGGATATCACAGCACGAGACCAAGGATACCACAGCAATAAGTCTCACAAGGTCATCACACAACCCATTACCCAAGCCGTTACTACACAGGAGGCTAATGGAAAAGAGATCAAAACACAAATGACCCAGGAGATTACAATGCAGGACCCAGGATACCACAACAAAAGAACTCGCAAGCCCATCACACAACCCATTACCCAAGCCTTTAAAACACGAGAGGCTAATGGAAAAAAGATCACTGGAAAACAAACGACCCAGGAGATTACAGCACATGATCCAGGATATCTCCACAACAAAACGCACAAGGCCATCACACAGCCCATTATACCAACATCAACTCTATCAACCAATCAAGAGGCAGCAGCGCAGCCAACCAGCCCAGCACACCAGCCCCCATCACCAGTATTTATAGAGAGACGGCAACTCTGATCACACACTGCTTGCACTGGCATGAAGCCGAAAGCACCAGCCTGAGGATGGCGAGTGGGACCAAGATACTCTTAATCTTACACGGGAAAAGACCCGAACACACCTAGACCTACATACCTGTACCCGTGAAAATCTATGAATATATATATATGAACAGATGAACACTATACAGAAGCCTGATGATGGCAGATGAGATTCTGCCGAAACGTTGTGACAATACATGAACAAAGCTGAATGCCATAGATATATGCAGTTTTTTAAATATATTGTCTAGATTGAATCTCAATTCCTAGTTTATATTAATAAACAAACTATATCATCTTTTAAGATCTAATTCTCATATACAAAAAAAGGAAATATCAGATAAACACTTAATATATGCATGCATATCTAAGGGGAATATCAGGGGTGTTTGTAGTCTATATGCTGTAATTTAGTATTCCACGGGTATAGCCAAAAACAGAAGTCCCGTTTCTATCATTTATTACATATTTCTGTACATTTCTACAATAGACCTAAACCCTACCCCTAAATAATTTTTAAATTGTCGTCTAGGTATCTATCTAGGTCTTATTTCCCCCTAGCAGTTCCTCAGTTCCTACTACTTCTCCTTCATTCTATTTGTTTGCTTGTATTCCAGTTTTATTTCCCTTGTTTCTTCCTTTTTAAATTCCATTTGTGACCTTTTTTTATTGTTCTTTACTCTCTAACCATTGATACCAAATATTCCAAATTAAAAAGTATTCCGAGTCCTCCTTTCCCCTTAATTTCAGTGTGAGCCTATTCATCTCCGCACATTCTAAGATTTTGTGGATTATAACTTGATTTGGTGGTGTGGTGGACATTTTTCAAGTCTGTACCAATGCAATTTGTGCCGCCGTTATTATATTTATAATGAAATATCTAAATTTGGAGGATATTTTTCTTTGATGATATTTGAAGAGGTCTAGAGCAGGGGTCTAGAGCTTTGCTGGCTGAGGAATTCTGAGAGTTGAAGTCCACAGGTCCTCAAGTGACCAAGGTTGGGGACCCCTGTTCTAGTCTCCATGAACCTTCTTTCACTGGGGTGTCAGCCTTCAAGACTTGTTTCCTTTGCTCTGCATCTTTCATAAGTAACAGGGGAGGAGTGAAATAGTTATGGGAAACGAGCTGGAAAGTTTCAGAATAAATTGTATCAGGTGGGAAGGGAGGAAGTTTCTTGTTTATGTTTCCTTCTTAGCGCAAGCACACCCCTCGATCAAAATGTGTCAAGGTCAATGGACAGGTGCCACATCACCACCTGAAGATGCCCACATGAATGCAATATCAGGGGGTTTCAATTCAATTGTATAGAAGGCGAAGGTGTGTTATGTGCAAGTTTTAATTGGATGGACAGTTTGAATTACTGTGGGTGGGAACGTTGCCATCACTTTGTATATGTGATTTACGCGATCATTTTCTCAGGTTCAGAATTCCTTTGATGCTACTACCACTTGATTTCCAGTAAAAGATATATTTTCTCTAATTAATGGAGTTCTAAGTATTTCTTTCTTGGATTTTGAATGGAGCACCAGCTGAAAGGGTGTGCTTGGGGCCGTTGCATCAGTAAGCACCTCTTTTCTCCACAGCTGCAGCAGCTGTGCGATCTCCTGCCCCTCATGAAGCCTGCCTGCTTAAAGCAGGGCCTCCAGAAGACCCAGAAGCTTCAGAAGGAGCCTGCCCAAAACCAGCAGAAGACGCTCTCGGCTCTGGACCACGAGGTAAGAATAACGGAGGCAGAGGGAATATTACGGAGGATTTCGTTGGTGCAGGGCAGGGGTGCGTCAAACTCGATTTCGTTGAGGGCTGCGTCAGGGTTATGTTTGACCTGGAGGGGGCAGGTGGGCTTGGCCAGGGTAGGCAGCCAGGAGTGGGATTTGGGGGTTCTCCGAACCCCTGCAAACCCCCAGGAGCCCACCCCTGTATTTACCCATATAGTATGGCTGTGTAACTATGATCCTTCTCATCTTGTCTGCTACCTTCTCTTATTGATATTTTAGGATTATATTACTTTTGAATGCACAGTGAGACAAATTCCTTGCGAGTCCAGTCACACCTGGCCAATAAAGTGTTCTGCTCTACTCTACTCTTACTCTTACTCTTTCTCTATTCCATTCCATATTCTATTCTATATTTATTCCATTCCATTCCCTATTCTATTCTATTCTATTCTATCCCACTCCATTCCACTCCACTCTACTCCATTCCAGATTCTATTCTATATTTATTCCATTCCCAATTCTATTCTGTTCTATTCTATTCTATTCTACTCCACTTCACTCTACAAAAGGATACTCCAATATTCATCTCCACTTAAACCTGTGAGGTCCTTCCTCATCACTCTAGAGATTCTGTTGAAGTGGTAAAATCACCCTTGCAACCTGTAGGCTGTTTTTCTTCCTCAGTGTACTTTTTTTCGCCGGGCTCCTAAAAAATGTACTTTTGTGTGTGTGTGTGTGGAGGTTTTGGTCACTGAGTTTTTTCAAAATCTTTTAAAACATTTAAAATGCCCACTCATCCCTATAAACTAAGCATCCAGTTGTTTTGCTTAACCTCATCGATTGCTGATTTATCTTTCTTCCCATACTTTGATCAAGTTTGAAGAGAAAGGCTGGGGCATTTTTCCCATTTAACCCAAAGACCATCTGGTCTAGGGGAGAGAGAGAGAGTGTGTGTGTGTGTGTGTTCTCTAGCAGGAGGACACAAGGACTTCGAAGGAACAAGAAATAATGCCTCTTTGGGGATTGCTCTTAGAGGGAAGGAATGGCCTGTAACATATGGCTTCCTTTTACCGGCCAATCTCAGCCTTTTGGGGTAAACCAAACCAGGAAATAGACTCCACAGGAAGAGGAGAACTCTTAATTTACTACTAAGATAGAATACAAGTTGTCCTCGAATTTCAACCACAATGGAGACCAGAATTTCTGTTGCTATGTGAAACATTTGTGAGGGGAGTTTCGCTCCATTTTACAACTATTCTGGCCACATCTGTGTCAGCGTTCCAACAAAACTCCATTCCACCCAATAACTCCGAGACAGACATCTCTCAAAAGTTCTTTTTTATTTTGGATAGTAAACTGACACAACTATGGAATCCTGAATCTGAAAGTTGCGGGCTTCCTTGTGTTGGAAGAAATATCCTTCTGGGTTCAGTTCCAAGTGGGGAAAAAGACACTGGAAGCATGAAGGCTTTTTGGAAGGTTTAATGATGGACAGGACCACATGGCCTGGAGCTCCAGAGTGAAAAGGAAGTATCATCACATGCTTAGAGATGAAGGAAGAGATCAAAAAAGGCTGAGGTGCTGAGAGTGCCTGGGTTTTATAACCTTTGTTGGGATTTGAATTGGAGCTTGTATTCTGATTGGTTGTCAGACTCCCATGAGGCCATGCAGGGGCAACTGTGTAGTCTGTCCTGAGTCCCAGGCTTGGTTGAGCCTTGCTGGATGATGATGCACTGAAAAGGGATTTTGGCAATTGCTATAGCTTTACATGGAGCTCTTTGTTATGTAAAGTATTCTGGCCCAGGCCTTAATGACCCACACATTAATGAAGGTGGGGGTGAGTTTCCCCTTCTGAGGTGAGTTTTCTTGAGTTTCTACTCTTTTTAGGGGAAATATTCTGCCTTTTTAATATTTACTAGGATATTTCAATTTTCTAGGAGAGGTGTGGGTGCTAACTTCCTACACTTACAATAAGTAAAAACTACAAATCCATCCCTTGCACTCATCATCTCATTACATGCCCCAATCACCATCCATCCGAACTTGAGACTTTTCCTCACTTATGTACAGAAATAACATGACCTTGACTTCCAAAAAAAATGTTATTATGTCTAACTACATACACTCCAGGAAATTCCCCCCTCCCACTTTCCCAGGCTCAATTGTGGCAGCGTTGGAAGCATCGGATCTCAATATGGCTTCCAAAGCTGACAATCTGTTAAATTGTGGGTGATCCATCACTGGGAGTTTTTAAATAGAGTTTGGATAGCCATTTGTCCAAAATTGTACAGGATCTCTGCTTGAGCAGTGGGTTGGACTAGAAGACCTCCAAGGTTGCAAAAGGTGATCACATGACCGTCAGGACACTGCAACCATGTATGTTATGATTCTTGATTCTTAATGAATGTACCTTTTCTTTATGTATACTGAGAGTATTTACACCAAGATAAATTCCTTGTGTGTCCAATCACACTTGGCCAATAAAGAATTCTATTCTGTTCTATTCTATGTTCAATTGCCAAATGTCTGAATTTTAATCTCTTCACTTGGGGATGCTGCAACGGTCATAAGTGTGGAAAAACTGGTCACGATGTTGTTGTGACTGTGAATGGTCACTAACCAAACTCTTTTAAGTCGAGGACTACCTGTATAATAACAGAATCCTCCAAGCCAGATGGTGCTTTATATCTGCTGTCTCTTGGGGATTTGGTGTCTCTTTCCGATATTGTCTTGTTTCCCAGGACTTAAGCAATGCTTCATCCCTTTTTGTTCAAGTAATAGTTTGTGCACTCAAAGTCATCTCCCCAATTCTCTATACCTGGGAACGTTTTCCAGCCCTCCCACCTAGAGCAAAACCAAGGAGATGAGCCGTCAGAAGGAGTGATAAAATATGAAAGTCACCAATCTTCTTCTTTTATGTATAAGTGTGTGTGTGTGTGTGTGTGTTCCAGCATAACTCTGGAATGCCTCGAGCAACTTCAACCCAACTTGGTACACAGATTACTTACTCTCTGGAAACAAATACCGTGGGGGTAAGACACATCTAACACGCCTCATGGTGTATTCTTAAGATACAGCCTGTTGTGCCTTCAAATGGCTTCTACCGTACTGCCTTAACATGGCTTCTACTGTAAGCGCTGTGGAGTTGCCATGGTAATGGCTTCACAGTACTCCACAAAAGGGCTCTCTCTGGTAACGGGGAAAAAACCAACATTACAAATTACATTTGCTCTGGGTCACCGAAATCAGGGCTTTTCCTGTGTAATACAGGATTAGGATAAATAAACACCCGAGCAACGCCGGGTTATTGGCTAGTACTTACTAAAGATGGCCGTCCGTTTGTTGCCATGTTTGTGGTTATATTTTCAAGTCAGGAGCCTCTACATGGGAGCTCAAAAGCACCCAAATCAGCATCAGAACTGCCTCCCCCTTTCTGTGTGGCTTGTTTTAAAAAGGGACAGAATTTGGGGCAAGTGCCATCTTTTTTTAAAAGAATGTATACCACCCCATCCTCCTGTTGGTGTGCATCCCCATAGCGTTACTAAAGGATTTCACCTTTTATTTCTGAATTGCTCGAGCCGTCCAGGGGGAAAATGCTGGATTTAAAAGCAGTAGCAGCCAGATGGGTATGTGGGTGGAATGGATGGACGGATAATTAAATAATAATTTATTACAGCTTGTATGCCACCTGACTCTTAACCACTCGGGCTGATTTGCAACAAAAAAATTACCCTAAAACCAATAAAGCATAAAAGATTAAAAGATGGCAAGCACAATGAAGTGAAGGTCTCGTTCTCCCTCACCAAGGGGCCGGGCGGAGAGAGGGGAGACCATCTGAATTCATGAGGAACCTCATTCCAGAGGGCAGGTGATGCTACAGGGAAGGCACATTGGTTTGCTTAAAATATTGGTAACAGCTGGCCGCCTTTCAACCAGTGCTGGACGACTCCCAATCAAAACAATAACAGGCATATAAAATCAGTTTAAAACCTATAAAAATCACTCAAACTGTCAAGCATTAAAAAGGAAACAAGGAATGGCACAAATCAGCGCTAACGGGCTGTCATTTAATTTCCCAACCCTTGGGGGTGAAAAGCCAGATTCTTTAAGGCCTTACGGAAGGCTAAACTTGTCATGCTCTTGTTGGAGTCTGACTCTGAGGGAGAGGTTGACCAGCTGACAGGAAGTGGGAGTGTGGCTCTGTGGCTGTGGAAGAAACTAGGGAAGGGCACAGTCCGGCTGGGCATTCAGAGGAAGATCCAGGCCCACCCCCTCTTCATCCTAGGGCACGCAGGGAGGATCGGAGAAGGGAGCAATGTGGCTTACGGGAGAGGAAAAGGCCCTGATCCCTTTCATTAGTTGCAGCTGGGAGAACAGGATATAAGTGTGGAGTTTGTACACAGCTTCTTGCTGGAAGCAAAGCATGCATTATCTTTGTCGAGGCATGTACTATATTTTCATATAGTATTAAGCTTTTACTGTGTGCTCATTACATTATCTTGAAACATTCATTTTGTTTTTCCTTCTCCTCCTCGCTCCCTCCATTCCCAAAGCAGAGAGCAACAGAAATTTTTAAAAAAGAGTATTCAGTCCAGGAATTTATGACCTTAAATTTATGACATTAAATGCTCTTCTGGGTGAAAAAGATCTCACTTGTTTCTGCTATCATACCAGTCATTTTTTAACACAGAGACAAAACCATTCCTGTTGAAGGTGCCAAGTCCCCTTTCAATGGCGCCAAGAGCCGCTGTTGATAAATTCCCCTTTCCCTCCCAGTTTTGTACAAGTCTTTTGTTGTTCTCTTTTTCCCCCCTGAACAAGAATGATTTCTGCCTTCGCAGAAGTTTAGGGCTGTTCAAATCCTCTGTACTCAGTTGACAAAAGCTTTTTCCTTGAGTGTCAATTATTCCATAACTTCATCTCAAAGTATCGGTAGTTCCAAGTTTGTAAGAGACCAGCAAGTGAAGGCAGAAAGGGAGTTTAGAAGGAGATGAGCAACAGGTGTGACATCAAGGAAAGGCAGGCTGTCTTATGGGAGATGGATCTAAGGGTAGCTTTACATACAATCATCTGCAGAAAAGAGACTCTCTCTATTTTTAAGCCGAGTCATAGCTAAAATTTTCCACAACTTGGACTAACATTCCCATCCCACTCCAACAGTCTTCCATATGGACCAGGGATGGGATTCTACCGGTTCGGCCTGGTTCGGGTAAACTGGTAGCTCTGAAGACCAGCTGGGAGCGAAGTTCGCTCCAATGATCAGCTGTTGGGTTGTTATTATTAGGGTTAACACTGTGTAAAAATGTATGGAGCCAGTCATTACACTGTCCATAAAATATGTTGGTTGTTAAAGAAAACTGCAAATAAAACATATACAAAAAGAAAAAAAAGAAAGAAAGGACGCCAAATATGAACAAAAGCTGTGGGAATTTGCTCCCATTGATGAATGGAATTGGAGAACTAGATTTTTATACACAAAGTCTCTGGGATTATTTATAGCGTACAATATATTGCAGTATTTCTCAGCCTCAACAATTTTAAGATGTGTGGACATGCAAAGAGCCATTGTAGGAATGGAGTATGTCTATTTAATGAAAAGAAGGACCAAGGATGGCATGATAGCAGTGGACATAACATGATAGAGCAGACAGGATAGCAGTGCTCCAATATCAGAGGGGCTGCCCCAAAGAAGAGGGAGTCCAGCTATTCTCCAAAGCCCCTGAGAGCAGGACAAGAAGCAACGGATGGAAACTGATCAAGGAGAGAAGCAACTTGGAACTAAGAAGGAATTTCCTGACAGTTAGAACAATTAATCAATGGAACAACTTGCCTCTGGAAGTAGTGAATTCTCCAACACTGGAAGTTTTAAAAAAGATGTTTGGATAACTATTTGTCTGAAGTGGTGTAGGATTTCCTGCCTAGGCAGGGGGTTGGACTAGAAGACCTCCAAGGTCCCTTCCAATTCTGTTAGTCTGACTTCAGTTCCCAGTATTCCCAAAGGCCAGGTGTGGCACTGGGGAATTCTGGGAGTTGAAGTCCGCACATCTCAACGTGACTGAAGTTGAGAAACCCTGCTCCATTGCTTGTGCGTTTCTCATCTGACACCCCTGTGAATTTCTCCTTGGCACTTGTCTGCACAGGATCCAAGTTGATCAGGGACTTGGCTTGAGATGCAACACTGGGGGACGGGAATGAATAGGACAAACAGCTGGGAAGGCAGAGCGTTCCCAACCCTGGGAAACACATTATTTTAAGCCAACCACTGCAGCAGCCTTGGCATACCTTGAAAGCAATTGAAGAAACAGATTTTCTCAGTCTCCAGTCAACAGCTGTGGACAGGGAGCCGCATATTGCAGGTCACAAACAGCAGATGTGCAATGCTGTTCATCTTGTACACACACACAAGCTTGCAGAAGTTGTGGGACTGTCTGTGTTATCTGGGGGGGAAAAGAGAGAGAGAGAAAAAGATTGTAAGAGTCCTTTGTTGGAATTGACTTACAGAAGAATTCTACCCTACAATTGGTATTTGAATTTCAGAGATGGTGGGTTGATTGTAAATAGACATCTTTGGCTTCAGTGCTGACTTTTGACAAAGGAAAGGGCAGAAGGACTTCCCACACAAGATATGCCTGAGAACCCACGGGGAATACCCCTTGGCAGGCCCAGAGGCCCCAAAAGCTCTTGCAGAAACCAATTTTCAGAGGCATTTCCAGAATGGAATTTCAGTTCTTTGCAGCATCTTCTAGTCACCAGCCGAAGCAGGAAAATGGACGCAAGGGAAAAATAAAACAATATAGCAATAGCAATAGCACTTAGACTTATATACACTTTACAGTGCTTTACAGCCTTCTCTAAGCAGTTTACAGAGTCAGCCTCTTGCCCCCAACAATCTGGGTCCTCATCTTACCCACCTCAGAAGAATGGAAGGCTGAGTCAATCTTGAGCCTGGGGGGATTTGAACTGCCAAATTGTAGGCAGCTGGCTGCAGCAGAAGTAGCTTGCAGTACTGCCCTCTAACTACTATGCCACAGAGGCTCCTATAATATAAATAGACTACAGATAGTTCTCGGATTCTTGTTGATTGGATTGAGAACAGGATTGAGAATAGAGTAGAGTAGAACAGAATAGAAGATAGAGAATAGAACAGGATAGAACGGAACAGAATAGAATAGAATAATTTATTGGTCAAGTGTGATTGGACACACAAGGAATTTGTCTTCAGTACATAAGCTCTCAGTGGACATAAAAGCTATAAGTGATAAATCATGATCATAGTCATCATCAAGTACATTCATCCTAAATCATAAGATACAACACTTAGTGATTGTCACAGGATACTAAATAAGCAACCAACATAAATCGTACTAGGAAACTAAATAAAAAAATAAATCATAAAGATACAAGCAACAAAGTTATAGTCACGATAGTTATAGTATATTATGTATGATAGATAGATAGATGATAGATAGATAGAATATAGTATAAAGTTATGGTATGTTATGTCCACAATTGAGCCCAAAAGTTCTGTTACAGAAGAAATGATGCCAGAAGAATAAAGCCACAGGGATATTAATCCTGATCCTATATATTTTGCTAGTGAGGGGTCATGGGAGTTGAAATCCAGGAGAACAGATGAGTGTCAGATTAGACAAGTCTGCTGTATTCCTCCTAATGGAGATCCAACATCCCCATAAAAGGAGGAGGGGTCCCTGAGCTTAAGGGAATTCAGTACTGTCAGGTGGGAAGGAAGCCTAAGAAGAGAAGAACCACCCAAAGATGTCAGTGAAAGACATGGGACCTTGGTGAAGAAGGGAGATGTTTTATTCACAGCGGCTGTAGCAGAAGGTAAGTTTTAGAACTGAAAATAGGCGGTTTTCAAATGATGCATGCGCGTGCACTGAGCCGATTGTTACACCGGTTGAATCCCACCACTGGATAAACCTGACTCTTAATTTCCCAGTGCCTCCATTTAGCTTTTGAAAAATGAGTGAAGGATTCCCACCTTTCAGGAATGGCAAATGCAAGCTACAAGAGAACCTGTTTCCAAGTTCATCTTGGCCACATCCCTGCCAGGTGCTTCAGGCAAAGTGGTGTTCCCTTAGCTTCCCTCTTCCTCTCCAAACAGGAGAATTAGAAGACTTGGCTGCTTGCGAGGCTGTGGTAATGAGCCCAGAGACAATGCGTATGTTTTGAATATTCAAAATACAAAGTTAGATTGGTGAGTTTGCCAAGATATGTGTATTTGATCAGTTTCCATCATGATATTTCTCCACCAAGTTGTGGGAGGCATTCTGGTTTCTACGGCATGTCTTCTAAAATATTTATATGTCATTTAGTCCTAACTTTCTCTTCTCTGTGACAGCCCCTCAAATGTTGGAAGATTGCCATCATGTCACCCTCTAGGTCTCCTGTTCGTTAGACTAAACGTACCCAGAATCCTATCACAATACAGTTAGACCTAGCTTTATGAGCCACAATTGAGCCCCAAAATTCTGTTGTTAAGTGAGGCACTTCTTAAGTGAGCTTTGCCCCATTTTATGACCTTTCTTGCCTCAGGTGTTATGTAAATCACCATGTCAGGATTCTGGCAGTGACCCCCATTTAAATCATGAGTCTCGAGCCAAACTTCCAAAACTTAAAAAGGATTTATTAGGAGTTAACATGCCAGCACTGCCTGGGTGTAGCCGACTCTGAGACACATAATTCATTGTCACCCTTGATCCTGGTTTCCCCCCAACCCACCCCTGGGTGTATCCTAATCCAGATTCTCCAATGGGACACATCCATAGCCAAGAGACATCAATCATGCTCTCCAGTTAGAATTTTGCGTAGCAGAAACTTCAGTCACCTAGTTACTATCTTTGAAAACATTTATAGAATGCAGTTCCGGTTTTGCAAGCTGCTGCACTGCTCCCTCCTCCCTTTCTGTCAGCAACCCTAAAAAGACCATAGAAATATTTTATGAGTTGACACATTGCAGTTGATAAGTTACTAACCCGGTTATTTAGTGGATCTGACTTCCCCATCGACTTTGCTTGTCACGAGGTCATGCAAAAAGGGATCCCGTGACCTTGGGACACAGCAACGGTCATAAGTAAGGACCAGTTGCCAAGGGCCTGAATTTTGATCACATGGCCATGGGGATCCTGCAAAGGTCATAGCTGTGAAAAAGGGTCATAAGCCCCTTTTTTCAGGGCTGTTGTAACTTTGAACCATAACCAATGAACTTTTGTAAGCTGTGTGTAGCTCTATCCACAACTTGGGTTGCAATAATTCAGAAGACCATTAGATGGCGGGAAAGAATGGGGTTTTTTTTCTGCTTCTTTGCTGCCACCTAGTGACTGTATGGATAGCTGCAGTTCAGGTTTAGTAGGCATGGATTCCAGAGATTGCCTTTCTCCCTGTTTCTTATGGGAAGCACTTCGGTTGGATTGTGTAAAGAATTACCTTCTGCATCTTCTTTTTTCCCGCCACTCTGCTGCAAGCTGTGTTTATTTTTATCCCTCTTTAGCTGTTCAGTCTTGCTCAGCCCTTCAGAGGCAATTCCCAGGTTTTCAAACCCATAGATCTTCACTGGTGCTAATGAGGTTCCTTTAGCATCAGCGGTTTGACGATCCAACCTAGCTGTTTGCTTTCTTAAAACGCCACCCCCACCCCCAAAAGACCCAACCCAGACATTGTTTTGAAGCAATTTGAAGGCTAAACCATTTGAAGAACGGCTGCGGGATTTGGGTTTGGCTAGTCAAGTGAAAAGAAGAAATAGGAATGACATGATAGCAGAATTCCAGTATTTGAGGGGCTGCCACAAAGAAGAGGGAGTCAAATTATTCTCCAAAGCTCTGGATGGCAGGACAAGAAACAATGGATGGAAACTAATCAAGGAGAGAAGCAACTTTGAATTAAGGAGAAATTTCCTAACAGGGAGGACAATTAACCAATGGTAGGGTTGGGAATCTAAAAAAATAACCCATGTAACACAGTAGTTGAAAGTTTTCCCAAAAGATCATTGGCTGCCCTCTCCCCTCTTTGGAAGAGCTTTAGAGCTCCCACTACCTTAAGAAAGTTCAAAACTTTCTCAAAGATCCATTTCATCCTGGGTGCCCTTTTTTTCAACTACTACCATCTGGCAGACGGTACAGGATAATGAAAACAAGGACAAATAGGCTGAAAAACAGCTTCTATCCCAGGGCAGTAGCTCTGTTGAATTCTAATGCAGTGTTGGTGCGGTGTCGGGGGTTTTCGGTCCAATCTGTGGAGGGTGAAGGATGTGTGTTTGTGTTTGTTTTCATGGTCATGATATGCACTGAAGATGGTGTTTGATTTCATGGTACGAGGTGCAATGGCAATAAAGTAAACTAACCTAATAATACAAATTCCAATATTTCTAGGACCAGTTTCTTTCTGATATGTTTCCCTCCCACCTACGGATCAGTCAAAAGTACACAATCAAATTATGTACAGCTTGTATCTGAGCTAAGAATGCAATAACAAGAAGGTTGCAGCTAATAAAATGGTTTGATCTGGAAAAGAGGCACTTCCTTTGCAAGCCACCGTTGATGTTACAGTTAAGAGGCAGATCACTCACCATCCATCTCAAGAGAAGGATCCAGAAGAACCTGTGGCCGACCAGATCTATTAGGATTGCAGCTTGTAAAATCCTTACTTTCCACGGCCAAAGGCAACAGGAGGAAGTTGTTTTCGCTGCACTATAGTTAAGAGAAGGCATGGTTCCTAGGCCACAGACTGCAAAAAATAAACGCTTAGTGTGTGCAGTTATTCAAACTTCCCTATGAACAACTACAGTGAGAAGAAATAATTGGTGGAATGGATTGACTTAAGAAGTGTGCTTTTTTTTTTTGTTTTTCAGCCCAAAACAAATTTTGATAGGAAAAACAAGAATTTGTTGGTTTTCTGAGTCTTTCAAGGTGAACTGTGGAAGAGACACACCAGGGAGAGCAAACGATACAAATAAGAATAGAAGGATGTTCGTTTTCAAGGTGTACCAGGGCATTTATTTGGTCTCGTAATTAATTTTATGCCTCAATTTTTTGTTTTTTCCCTTTGCTTGAACTTGAGGTTTGTTTGTTTTTTGTTTTTTTAAATATTATGACTAATTTTGCTGGATGATGACAGAGAATTTTCCATCACACTTCTGCCACAATCCTCCTAGCCCAAGTTTTGCAAAGAACTCTTTCATTTTTCTATGACACATTTGATAGGGAAAGTGATGGGTACCCACTTGCAGAGCCTTATAAAGAATTTGTCACCATCCTCTGTGGGAAAAAACCTACATAGGTACAGAGGAGGCAGGTCAAGACAGCTCTGATGAAACACCAGTCACTGTTTACATCACTGTAAATGCAGGATTTGCTTTGGAAACAACCTCCCTCCAGATCCTGAAAGATACAGAAGCTTCCTCTTTGGCATCTAAGGTTTGCTGAGCAGGGGATAGGAACACTGAAGGCTGGAATTTGAGCTTCTAGACCAGGGGTCTCCAACCTTGGCAACTTTTAAGACTTGTGGACTTCAACTCCCAGAAGCTGAAGAAGCTTCTTGGCTGAGAATTAAAATGTCTTCAAAGAAAAGTCAGTTGCTTCTTGGAAAGCACCTTTTGGACAACCATGACCTGGAGGATTGGGAATCTCCAGAGTCCAAATGTTTGTGGTTTCCCTACCAACACAGCTCTTTTGGGGGCGGCTTTCCTTCTGCCCAACTCTATGGTTGATGGATGCGTTCTATACCCAACTATGTTGTTAATCACCCAGTTTAAGCATAGCGGGAAAAGATGCAGCTGGCTCAAACCTCTGGGCTCTTGTACATCCAGTGCAGAAGGAACTTGTTAATGCTTTTAACCAGGTTTGTGAAGAAAGGCCCTATAGGATTGCACACCAGAGATGGTATTCAGCCGGTTTGGACCGGTTCTGGCATACTGATAGCTGAAATTTTGACTGGTTCGGTGAATCGGCAATACCACCTCTGGCTGGCCCTGCCCACCTGCCCCCGCCGTTACCTCTCCTTGTTTTTTTAGCTCAGCTGATTTGCATGGCAGAATGGATTCCCACACCTCAGCTGAGCTTAAAAGCACTTCAGGCAGCTACCCAGCCTTGACAAAGGTCAATATTTGACCCCTGCACATGCGCACAAAATGCGCACACACAGAGAAGCGGTAGGGGAAAGTTTGGAAACCCACCACTATTGCAGACAACAGGCAAAGCGTTGCAACAGACTGTGGCCAGATGCTTCAGCCCAGCTTCTTCACATCCTTGGGGCAACCAGCAGGCCGGATTGTGCAAAGGGCAGAAAGCAAGCAAGCACAGGCCATTCTGAACCATGAAGAGGAGCGAAGGAGAACTGGATGGCTTGCTGCTGCTTCGACTCGTTTGTTTAAATGATATTAATCACTTCTGTGAGCAGAGCTCAGGGCGGTGTGTGCAGCACAAAACAATCAAGAAGTCAAATAGCCGTTTAAAACAACAGAGCGACTGTGCAAAAAGCAATTACACCGATCGAGGTTTTAGAAAGTACACCTCAAACGAGTTTGCCGTTGCCAGATTTCAAGAAATAAGATTATCCTAGATGCCTTCTCGGGTGGCTTACTTTGACTCTGGGGGTCCCATGTCTCCACAAGGCAGTTGTGGCCTCTCCATACTGTGCAGTGTGCCACTACGTCAATGGTATAGGCCAGGGGTCTCCAATCTTGGCAATTTTAAGACTTGTGGACTTCACCTGGGAGTTGAAGTCCACAAGTCTTAAAGTTGTCAAGGTTGGAGATCCCCTGGTTTAGATGACCCTTCTGGTCTCTTTCAACTCTATCATTCATGGCTGACTGAGGAATTTTGGGAGTTGAAGTCCACAAGTCTTAAAGTTGTCAAGGTTGGAGAGCCCTGGTATAGGGCAGTGGTCTGCAACCTTAAACACTCAAAGAGCCATTTGGACCCATTTCCCACAGAACAGAAAACACCAGGAACCAATAATTTAACAACCAGTGTGACTGGGTGGGCATGGCCAACTCAACATCACTCACTCCCACCCAGTCACCTCCTCCTCTGCAATATGGAGTGAGTCTCCATCCTTCGCCATCACCCTTACCTTCTCAGGCCAGGCGAGGAATGATGCAGAGGGGAGGGGCAAGGTCAGCCAGTGACGGGATCAGCTGACAGGGAGTCGCAGCAGAGGACCAAAAGAGCTGCATGTGGCTCCAGAGCTGTAGGTTGCAGACAGGTCTGTTTGAACAGGGGGTTGGATTTGATGATCTCCAAGGCCCCTTCCAGCTCTATTCTGATTGATTGATCATGGCACTCTGCCTTCTATCTAGGCCAATCTGTGGGAATAAGAGAGGTGCCAGCTGGAGCAGCAGCTTCTGCAAGGCATCAAGAGAAAGAGGACAACTGTATTGTCATCACAATCCAAGCTCCACCACACGGAGGTGTGCTTTAATCCCATTGTCACCGCCGCCATCTTGTCTCTCTTGACTGCCTCCTGGGGAAGCAAGTAGAAAGTAGGCGAGAGGCCCATTGTTTCCTCCAGGGCACTTTGAGCTAGTTTGACTGAGCAAATGCCACAGTCATTGCATATCTCTCTCTTTTTAATCCCACACATTTTTTTATTTGATGTGATGCAAGAGAGCGTTCTCTAAAAATTGTGTTTAAATATGCAGGTTTTTCCACATTCCCATGGATGGAACATGGCATTTATACACTAACTTACTGCAAAACAGCCAAGGGAGGCGGATGGAAGTTGGGTCTTTCAAGGTTGTACCCTATCCCAGAGATCTGCAGCCTCCTTGGCTTCCCACCATTCCCTTTAGTCTAGAGAAAGAAATCAAGGAAGATCATTTTCCCTGGGTTATTTTCTGCTTGGGTGTAGAGGCTTCCTTGAACATTCCAGACCCCTGGATAGCTGTGAAACTCCATCATTTGCATCCTCGTTCTTTCCCATATGAGAAGAGAGGTTTAAAAACACATCGCCCAAGCAAAGTAGGACGTGTACAAGGGTGGGATTCTACCGGTTCTTTAGAACCGGTAGCCCTGAAGACCAGCGGACACCAAACCGGTTCACTCTGAAGATCTTTGCTTTGGTTGGGCCCACCCGCCCACCTGGGATCTAGGCTGTCCTTTATTCCCATAGTTGCTTTGCACGCCACAGCTGAGTGCTGCGCATCAGGAGGAGAAGGTGATTGCTTGCAGGAGAAGTTGATTTACAAGTACTTGTGTGCACACGCATGCTTACCAAACCAGTTGTTATGCCGGTAGGATCCCACCTATGATGCATCCAAGCTTTGGAGAAAGCAGAACAGAAGGATTGAATTGAATTGAATTGGCATCCTTCACTCTCAAAAGACGATGGTATCGTTCTATGAAACCGGTAACTGCCACTTCCCATGTTGTTTCCATGCTGTAAACAAAGATGGCGTGTCCTTCCCAGAGCACGAGGCATGGGTAATTTAATATGGAGGATATTAAACTGTTACCCAAGCAGCAGATCCCCCTCCACGTCACTGAAATAGTCTGATGGAATGGCACAGCTGATACGATGAGTTCCAGCTGCGTCGCAGGCCTTACCAGAACGTGGTTGTACACAGTCACGATACTGCTTCCAGGACTCCGGCTCCGGATTTTGCCTCGAGGTTGACTCCCGAAGCCTTTCCCAAGAATAGATATAGCCACAAAGCAGTGGAGCTTTGAAATCAGAGTTTTCCTTCTCCTAGATTAGAAGATGGTTCTACCATTTTATCTGCTGTTGGAGCATAAAGGCCAGAAGAAGACTTCTGAATAATGGCAGAGGAGCATTTTCCACAATATTTGAAAGTAGAGAGTTGAGAGTTTTCCATAAAGTAGCATCTCAAGAGCCCCAATGATGGAGACGGGGAGGAAATTAGCATATTTCAGCGATTGAGAAAGCCGATTTATTGCAGCTTGCCAAAGGGTCATTGAAAATGAGATGTACGCTGAAGATGTGGAGCAGGCGTCTCTTCAGATAAGATGCCTGGATGAAGTTGACAGTTAACTGATTCTTCTGAGTAGGACCTCCTCATTAGGGCTGGCCACCCGCTGCTTCTGTCCCCACAGGAAAAGTTCTTCCAGTCCTTCTGAATAATCAATGCGTCAATGGACGGCAATCACTAACAATGCCCCTGAAGGACAAAGGAAAGGCTCTGAAGGGCTGTTAGCTGTCCGATGTCTCCCTATCTCCTTCAGGTTGATGGGCCAAGGCCCTTGGAAGGGGTCAGAGGCTTCCCAAAAGAGTAGGCCTCAAGATGGGGAGGATGGGCCATGGAGATCCCACGGAAGGACTGTCAAAGTTGTTCCACTTGAAGGCTGCAGGATCTTGCAAGATGTGATGTTGAGTGTTAGGTGCCAGGGGGATTGGGAACACAGCCAACCCCGCAACGGCTTCGCTTCCGTTTGATCACTACACTGCGTTCTGTGTTTCCAACCCCAAAATCTCTCAGTGTGAGTTCCTGAAAGGAAAGAAAGCGATAAAAGGCAAGACATAAATCAGGTCAAGCACATTGACAGCCCTGCAATTCATATACAGCGGTGAAAATGGGAGTGTTCGGAGAGGAACGGGAAAAGGAGGGTGTTTTCCTAAGAAAGGGTGGAGGGTCAGAAAAATCAAAATGGTGGCTTTGAGGGCCTGGTTGTAGTCGCCATCCTGACTCATTTGGACCACCCCAAAAATATCACCCGATTTTTTTTAAAAAAATATTTAAGCTGCCCTGGATCTCCTGTACATTGGCTGACACAATATTATTACATGTAGCAACCAACTCAAAATGTGGATTTAGTAGAGGCAATAAATACAACACTGAATAGAAAATGTAATTATCTACATATCTTCACTTTGGAATGGAAAATGAGCAATTTTTTAACCATTTTAGCTGTTACAGCTGTGAGGATAAGAAGGCTGGAAAGTGGAAAAAAAACTAAGTGGAAACTGAGACAGGTTCCCGGGGGCCATGGGGGGAGAAACGTCTGTGTTCCTTCCCATTTAGTGGTTAGCAAAACCAGAAGATGGCAAGTCATTAAACTTCAATAAATTAGACGGCTAAGACAGAGAATTGGAACTTTCTCCATGTGCAATTTGTACAGCCTTGCTTAAGGGTCTCTGTGTTCATTCAGGCTTACCAGAAGCTCTTCGCATATTCATGCAAAATCGACGAAACCACCGATTTTGTTAATGCAAAAGTCAACCCGCGCTGCCTCTCAGGAGAAATCACTGCTAACCAGGGTTTCAGAGTGGGACACCTGGCCACGGCTACCTCCCATGGTCAACTTGCTGCAGTCATCTCTCTACAGCTAACCTGGTGTGGCCATCTTGCCATGGCAACCTTACACCATGGTCATCTTGCGGCAGCCATTTTGTCACAGCCAATCTGCTGCGGCCATCTTGCCATGGCCAATTCGCTGCGGGACAACTCACTGCAGCTAACTCACCATGGGGACAACTTGCCACAGGACAATTCCATAACTCGACGCAATAAATGTTATTCACCACTGTTTCTTTGACATTATTTTCCTTAACAAAAATTGGAGATGTCCTGTAGTGGCTTAGACCCCCAGTATCTTACATTCTCTGTTCCAGCCCCTGCGTTACTCCTTGTCTTCCACTTCCTCACATCACTGAGTAATAGAGGCCAACTTGGTGGCCTGGGAGAGGCTAAAATTAATACACATATTCCATTTTCCCAAATCAGCATAGATTAAAGAGTATTTGCCACATGAAGATGGGTGCCCTTTGCTTCTCCTGTGGCCATACAGGATGGGAAATGGGCTCTTGCCAGGATTTCTTTTTTTTTTTCCCAATAATTTTTTTTATTTTTATATTTTTAAAAAAACATCTCTTTTGGTGAACAATGTGGTTCCAGGGTTTTACATTTCAATACAAACATGACCATAGTTACATATTCATCTTTCATATTCAGTTTCATATCGTATTATTACTTATTCCAGTGATGGCTAACCTATGACACGCGTGTCACTTGTGACACACCGAGGCACTTTGACTGGCACGCCTGTTGGTGTGGGGAAAACCTGCACATTTAGAGGCTGCCTGTGCTCTGCTCCAATCCCTGCTCCCTGCTTGTTGCGTGGAGGCGTGGTGTCACTGCTGCCGCAAGATCTTTGCAGCAGAGAACCAGTTTTAACCGCCATAAACTGAGGTTTGTCAGTTTCATTACCTCAGGAACGCTACTGGAGGAAAGGAGATCCATGAGGTTCACAGCCCTGTAAGGTGGCCTTCCGATCCCCACATCCTGCACCTGCAGCCCTGAGACCAGGGAGACGAGTTTCACAGCCCTGTGTGATCACCCCAGCCCAGTCCGTCATAAACCAAATTATTGATATTTCTTGAAGTGACACACGACCCGAGGAAGGCTACACTTTTTCCCAATTTTTGACACACCAAGCTGAAAAGGCTAGCCATCACTGACTTATTCCATTCTGCTTTAAATATTCTCAAATATTCTTATATTCATTACACTTATTTTATCCAATTCCAATTCCTATCATAACTTATTTCATTTTTTAAAAAATATTCTCATATCTTGTTTTACAATATTATCCAAGATTCTTATTTCATTTCTATATTCATTACTTTACTTTTATCTGCCACATTTGCAATTTTATCACATACTATTTCATTCATTGTTCAATAGGTTCCATCCTAATTCTAATAATCCAAAAGTAGTTCCCCTTTCATTATCAATTCAAGTTTGCCACCCCTTTGCCTTATATACCCCCCCAATTTATTCTCTTTTAATTCCTTGTAAAGATTTATCATGTAGGAGTTTTCGTGTGTTGACGTTCCCGTTGCCTTCTGTTCGGATAGCATCCTAGGAATAAAAAAATTAACAGTGACCAATTATTTTTAAGCTTCTCTCCATAACTTCTTATGCCACTGAGCTCATCAGATCTGTTAATCGGAGTCTTTATGACATAAATTAATCTTCGTAGGATTAGGCTGCCTTAGCCAACATCACTGAAATCCACCCACTCCTGCCCAACCTCCCTGCGTTGGCCAATTGCCTGGTGCGGAGACAATCCGAGCGGCACCATGGATGGTCCGATTGTCCTTGTTTGGAATTAATGAAGGGAGTACCCTCCTGCCTCTCTGCTCTTCATCAAAACTGGGGCCCAGATTCTACTTCCAGAGGAACAGGGCTTTCCTCTGTTGACATAGGCATTTTTTTATCAGAATATTCTCTTTTTTCCTAATTATGTTTTGTCTAACCGGATGGTTTTCCTTTTCCTCCAGTCACTCTTGATGCTTAAGGCAGCCTTTCCGAGAAGACCTAGTAATTCTACTAGGGCTCTGTCGCCTTTTGAGTCTTGCATCCACATGTATGGAAGGCACACTCCTTATTACTGGTAATTAAAAGAGCCTCAAGGCTCCATTATTTACAGCAGTGGGTGGAGAAAAACAAAAGATAAAAAATGGCAAGGCACCTCAAATCCTTAATTAAGCTGAAAGGCTGAGCTGCAGTTGGGGATGTCCAGACAACCTCACTCAGCATCTCTCTTCCTCCTTCCTTGTTCCTCTTTGGTTTGTTCCAGGATAGAGTCCAGATACATGAGTGCCTTCTGCATCTAACTTTCTTCCAGTGGGTGGATCTGTTGTATGTCAACATTCCAATGAAACGTCCCATTTCATTCAGCACTCAGAAAGTTCATCCAAGTAAGGATTTATTAAAGAAGTCACATTGGCACATCTGGGGAAACCCAGCCTCACCAATTTGTGACCCTTGAGGGCACAGATGAACCTCCAAGTGGCCTCAACGGCCCTCTAAAAGGATGCAAATGACCAGCTGTCTGCAAGGAGTAGAAATCCTTCCCTTCCCCACCAACCAGTCAGAGCTGAAGAAGCTTCTTGGATGAGAAGCGAAACGTCTTCAAAGAAAAACCAGAAAGTCTTGAGGACTACCTGTAAGAATTTGTTTGGCTGCTCCAGAAGAGAAGCTTAGAAGACAGTTTGCCAGTTCCCTGTTTTCTCACTGAGGAATTCCCTCAGGAATCAAACAGTGCAAGGATCAAACATTTCTAAACCTCAGTTTACCTCAACCTTTGGCCACTTGCTTATTTCATTTCATATTCTACCCTTCGTAAATGCCCGAACGCGATTAGTGTTTGAAATCTAAGTGAAAATGTCCATTGCATTGTGCATTTCATTCATTTTACATTAGTCAAAAGCTCATGGCTTTTTCCCCCACTCTCCCTTTTGTAGTATTATTATTAGTGTTGTTATTGTTATCTCTTTTATTCATTAAACATGAAACTCAGTCAACTGAATAATTCAAAAATGCATCCCAAATACCAGTGATTGGTGCTAATGGTTGATATGGGTAGCTGCCAGTGTCCTAGGTATCAACCAAGTACCTTTTTAAGATGTACGATGTACAATTGTTATTATTATTATTAGCATTAACATTAACATTAGCGGTGATAGGCAAACTCTGTCTTTGGTACATTCATGTTTTCCAAAGTTGGTTCCCATTTCATTTGCGCTCGTTAACGAATGATGCAAACGAGACTCGCTCCAAATCCAGGAATTTATTGAAGACTTTTTCTACCCTATTTTTTCCGCTTCGAAATGTCGCATTAAATGCCACATTGACTCTCTCTGCCAGTGGGACTGAAATTGCTGGCTGAATAAACTCCTTCTTCCCTTTCCGTCTTCTCTGTTCCCTTCCAAAAAAAACGACTGCTTGTTTGTTTGTTTAATCAATTTGCATAGCCCTCCTTCTCAAAAAGTGACTCTAAGCAGCAAATATTGATGTATTTACTTATTCATACATTCTTAATGCTGTTTATTCATCTTGATTCTTTGCTTTTGAAATGCATTGGCAACATCACCTTCCATAACCCACAGCTTTTCTCCTTCCATTTTGGACTTAGAAACCTTTCAGTAGAATAGAATGGAATGGAATAGGAATAGGAATAATAGGAGTAGGAATAATATGGGTAGGGTAGGGTAGAGTAGAATGGAATGGAATAGAATAGAATAGAATCTGGAAGGGACCTTGGAGGTCTTCTAGTCCAGCCCTCTGCTCAAGCAGGAGAACCTACAACATCTCAGACAAGTGACTGTCCAGTCTCTTCTGAAAAACATCCAGTGCTGGAGTGCCCACAATTTCTGGTGGCAAGTTGTTCCACTGGTTAATTGTCCTCACTGTTTAGGGAGTTTCTCCTTAATTCCAGATTGCTTCTCTCTTTGATTAGTTTCCGACCATTGTTTCTTGTCCTGCTCTCCAATGCTTTGGAGAATAATTTGACCCCTCTTCTTTGTGGCAGTCCCTCATATTCCTGGTTGCCCAAATGATGTTGATATAGTCCAGGGAAAATCTATTATTTGTCCTCGCCAGAATTTCAAAACAAGCATGGCGGAACTGTTTAATAACTTCTTTTAAGATGCGGATTATACAAGTTGCATTGCACTGTGAGTCAACCAATGCATCAATAGCCTGGAGTAAGATAGTGGTAAAAAGGTTCTCTATCCGGTTGTGCCTGACTCTGTGGAACAGTGTATATCTTCTGACAGCATTGTCAGAAGATACTTCCATGATCATGTGGCCAGCATGACTATACACCGAGGCACACAGAACGCTGTTCCCTTCCTACTGAAGTGGTACCTTTTTATCTCCTTGCATTTTCATGCTTTCAAACTGCAAGGTGGGTAGGAGCTGGAGCAATTGACGGGAGCTCACCCGCTGCATAGCACTCAGATGTCAAGCCTGGGCTCTCGGAGAAACTCAGCATTTTTACCCCTTGAGCTATTCAGCCCCTCCATACTCCCGAGTGGAATACTGAGTACTGAGCTGAAACGGTTTTGTATCTAGGAATATCAGGCCAAAGGCAATATGTCAGCAACACGGACCCCCTTCTGATATGAGAGCTACGGCTATTTTGTCCTGCAAATCTTTGGATGTTTCTATATTCATGATTTACAGCATTTTAGAAGATTGACTGGGTACCACTACCCCGATGCATTAATAAAAAAGACATACCTTAGTATCACCACAGTGTTGTTTATATTGGTGATTCTGTAAGATGCTATAAATCATCTGGATAGAAATGGCATCTGTCTTTTCTGTGAATTTTAGTGGAAAGCATCATTTGTCATGTTGCTGACAAAAGAGGGAAAAATTTCTTCTTAGACTTCCTAGCCACTGTTAAGAGTTTATTGATGTATACTATCACGCCTGCACCACCTTCCTTCTAATGACTTAAGATCATTTATAATAGGATCAGTAAGATCACAGCAGAACGAGACAACCACAGACAAAAACTACAAGCATATTGAATCATAGCCCAGCTTCCCCTTCCTTATTAAAAGTATAGACAATTGATAAATTCATACATCCATATATATATACAAGTGAAATACCACTCAGGCATCATCACAAAATCTCCAGAACCGTAAAGCCTACAAACTTGGCACTTATGTTCCTCTTGACTTCTAGGGGCTCACTAAGAAAGGATTTTTCAAAATGACCACCAGAACATTAGTATTTCCTATATTATTATTATTGTTGTTGTTGATGTTGTTGTTGTTGTTCTTGTCATTATCATTGTTATTATTGTTATGAACAAGAACAAGAACAACACACTCTGGTGCTAAGGAGTTCTACTCCTCCTCCCCACCTGAAAATAAATCTCTTCCAAATGCAAAATGCAAGCAGAGGAGTTTCAGTTTTACAGCAGCAAGCAGCTTTAGTACAGAACAGTTGAGCTAAGCCACGCCCAGGCTCCTTGCTGTCTCATTGCTCTCACAGCAAATACTCTTTCAGTTTCCAAACAGCCCTCAATTCTCTCACATGCTGACAGGACGTTAGCCAGATGAATACCAATGGATCCTGGTAGGCAGAGGCAGAATTTTCCCCCCTTATTTTCCTCCCCAAAAACTAAGCCCGATCATATAGTTTCGTAACGAAGCATGAGTATCGAGCTAGTATATACATATACATATACATATACATATACATATACATATACATATACATATACATATACATATACATACAGAACAGATAGCAACAGGGAATGGAATGGAATGGAATGGAATAGAATAGAAAAGAATAGAATAGAATAGAATAGAATAGAATAGAATAGAATAGAATAGAATAGAATAGAATAGAATAGAATAGAATAAGGGCATCGTATTCTTATATTAACTTACAAAGACAGACAATGGATGGAAACTAATTGAGGAGAGAAGCAATCTAAAACTAAGGAGAAATTTCCTGAAGTTAGAACAATTAACCAATGGAACTGCTTGCCTCCAGAAGCTGTAGGTGTTTGATCCCTGGAGGTTTTTAAGAAGAGACTGGAGAGCCATTTGTCCAGAATTAGTATAGGGTCTCCTGCTTGAGCGGGGGGTTGGACTAGACCACCTCCAAGATCCCTTCCTACTCTTATTCTGTTATCAAAGCAGTCTTGCATCTTGAATTGGTTTGCCAATTGGGAACCTGTTAACAACCAGATCGGTGGCTGGGGGGTTCTTGTCCAGGTAGTACACCTACTTGCCTCTGTTCCCATCTGGGCCACCGAGTTT